>OY744510.1:299993-506973 GCA_963556185.1 Pseudopediastrum boryanum | reverse complement strand
ATGTGGCTTCAGCAGTGTTAGTTGATCTCCCCCCAGCAGGGGCAGGAGCTGTGGACAGTACTGCATTGACTAGATGGCTCAAGGGGTGCATTAACTCATGGTATGTGGCTTCAGCAATGTTAGTTGATCTCCCCCCAGCAGGGGCAGGAGCTGTGGACAGTACTGCATTGACTAGATGGCTCAAGGGGTGCATTAACTCATGGTATGTGGCTTCAGCAGTGTTAGTTGATCTCCCCCCAGCAGGGACAGGAGCTGTGGACAGTACTGCATTGACTAGATGGCTCAAGGGGTGCATTAACTCATGGTATGTGGCTTCAGCAGTGTTAGTTGATCTCCCCCCAGCAGGGGCAGGAGCTGTGGACAGTACTGCATTGACTAGATGGCTCAAGGGGTGCATTAACTCATGGTATGTGGCTTCAGCAGTGTTAGTTGATCTCCCCCCAGCAGGGACAGGAGCTGTGGACAGTACTGCATTGACTAGATGGCTCAAGGGGTGCATTAACTCATGGTATGTGGCTTCAGCAGTGTTAGTTGATCTCCCCCCAGCAGGGGCAGGAGCTGTGGACAGTGCTGCATTGACTAGATGGCTCAAGGGGTGCATTAACTCATGGTATGTGGCTTCAGCAGTGTTAGTTGATCTCCCCCCAGCAGGGGCAGGAGCTGTGGACAGTACTGCGTTGACTAGATGGCTCAAGGGGTGCATTAACTCATGGTATGTGGCTTCAGCAGTGTTAGTTGATCTCCCCCCAGCAGGGGCAGGAGCTGTGGACAGTACTGCATTGACTAGATGGCTCAAGGGGTGCATTAACTCATGGTATGTGGCTTCAGCAGTGTTAGTTGATCCCCCCCCAGCAGGGACAGGAGCTGTGGACAGTACTGCATTGACTAGATGGCTCAAGGGGTGCATTAACTCATGGTATGTGGCTTCAGCAGTGTTAGTTGATCTCCCCCCAGCAGGGGCAGGAGCTGTGGACAGTACTGCATTGACTAGATGGCTCAAGGGGTGCATTAACTCATGGTATGTGGCTTCAGCAGTGTTAGTTGATCCCCCCCCCCCAGCAGGGGCAGGAGCTGTGGACAGTACTGCATTGACTAGATGGCTCAAGGGGTGCATTAACTCATGGTATGTGGCTTCAGCAGTGTTAGTTGATCTCCCCCCAGCAGGGGCAGGAGCTTTGGACAGTACTGCGTTGACTAGATGGCTCAAGGGGTGCATTAACTCATGGTATGTGGCTTCAGCAGTGTTAGTTGATCTCCCCCCAGCAGGGGCAGGAGCTGTGGACAGTACTGCATTGACTAGATGGCTCAAGGGGTGCATTAACTCATGGTATGTGGCTTCAGCAGTGTTAGTTGATCCCCCCCCAGCAGGGGCAGGAGCTGTGGACAGTGCTGCATTGACTAGATGGCTCAAGGGGTGCATTAACTCATGGTATGTGGCTTCAGCAGTGTTAGCTGATCTCCCCCCAGCAGGGGCAGGAGCTGTGGACAGTGCTGCATTGACTAGATGGCTCAAGGGGTGCATTAACTCATGGTATGTGGCTTCAGCAGTGTTAGTTGATCCCCCCCCAGCAGGGGCAGGAGCTGTGGACAGTGCTGCATTGACTAGATGGCTCAAGGGGTGCATTAACTCATGGTATGTGGCTTCAGCAGTGTTAGTTGATCTCCCCCCAGCAGGGGCAGGAGCTGTGGACAGTACTGCGTTGACTAGATGGCTCAAGGGGTGCATTAACTCATGGTATGTGGCTTCAGCAGTGTTAGTTGATCTCCCCCCAGCAGGGGCAGGAGCTGTGGACAGTACTGCATTGACTAGATGGCTCAAGGGGTGCATTAACTCATGGTATGTGGCTTCAGCAGTGTTAGTTGATCCCCCCCCAGCAGGGACAGGAGCTGTGGACAGTACTGCATTGACTAGATGGCTCAAGGGGTGCATTAACTCATGGTATGTGGCTTCAGCAGTGTTAGTTGATCTCCCCCCAGCAGGGGCAGGAGCTGTGGACAGTACTGCATTGACTAGATGGCTCAAGGGGTGCATTAACTCATGGTATGTGGCTTCAGCAGTGTTAGTTGATCCCCCCCCAGCAGGGGCAGGAGCTGTGGACAGTGCTGCTTTGACTAGATGGCTCAAGGGGTGCATTAACTCATGGTATGTGGCTTCAGCAGTGTTAGTTGATCCCCCCCCCAGCAGGGGCAGGAGCTGTGGACAGTGCTGCATTGACTAGATGGCTCAAGGGGTGCATTAACTCATGGTATGTGGCTTCAGCAGTGTTAGTTGATCCCCCCCCAGCAGGGGCAGGAGCTGTGGACAGTGTTGCATTGACTAGATGGCTCAAGGGGTGCATTAACTCATGGTATGTGGCTTCAGCAGTGTTAGTTGATCTCCCCCCAGCAGGGGCAGGAGCTGTGGACAGTGCTGCATTGACTAGATGGCTCAAGGGGTGCATTAACTCATGGTATGTGGCTTCAGCAGTGTTAGTTGATCCCCCCCCCCAGCAGGGGCAGGAGCTGTGGACAGTGCTGCATTGACTAGATGGCTCAAGGGGTGCATTAACTCATGGTATGTGGCTTCAGCAGTGTTAGTTGATCTCCCCCCAGCAGGGGCAGGAGCTGTGGACAGTACTGCGTTGACTAGATGGCTCAAGGGGTGCATTAACTCATGGTATGTGGCTTCAGCAGTGTTAGTTGATCTCCCCCCAGCAGGGGCAGGAGCTGTGGACAGTACTGCATTGACTAGATGGCTCAAGGGGTGCATTAACTCATGGTATGTGGCTTCAGCAGTGTTAGTTGATCCCCCCCCAGCAGGGACAGGAGCTGTGGACAGTACTGCATTGACTAGATGGCTCAAGGGGTGCATTAACTCATGGTATGTGGCTTCAGCAGTGTTAGTTGATCTCCCCCCAGCAGGGGCAGGAGCTGTGGACAGTACTGCATTGACTAGATGGCTCAAGGGGTGCATTAACTCATGGTATGTGGCTTCAGCAGTGTTAGTTGATCCCCCCCCAGCAGGGGCAGGAGCTGTGGACAGTGCTGCTTTGACTAGATGGCTCAAGGGGTGCATTAACTCATGGTATGTGGCTTCAGCAGTGTTAGTTGATCCCCCCCCCAGCAGGGGCAGGAGCTGTGGACAGTGCTGCATTGACTAGATGGCTCAAGGGGTGCATTAACTCATGGTATGTGGCTTCAGCAGTGTTAGTTGATCTCCCCCCAGCAGGGGCAGGAGCTGTGGACAGTACTGCATTGACTAGATGGCTCAAGGGGTGCATTAACTCATGGTATGTGGCTTCAGCAGTGTTAGTTGATCCCCCCCCCCCAGCAGGGGCAGGAGCTGTGGACAGTGCTGCATTGACTAGATGGCTCAAGGGGTGCATTAACTCATGGTATGTGGCTTCAGCAGTGTTAGTTGATCTCCCCCCAGCAGGGACAGGAGCTGTGGACAGTACTGCATTGACTAGATGGCTCAAGGGGTGCATTAACTCATGGTATGTGGCTTCAGCAGTGTTAGTTGATCTCCCCCCAGCAGGGGCAGGAGCTGTGGACAGTACTGCGTTGACTAGATGGCTCAAGGGGTGCATTAACTCATGGTATGTGGCTTCAGCAGTGTTAGTTGATCTCCCCCCAGCAGGGGCAGGAGCTGTGGACAGTACTGCATTGACTAGATGGCTCAAGGGGTGCATTAACTCATGGTATGTGGCTTCAGCAATGTTAGTTGATCTCCCCCCAGCAGGGGCAGGAGCTGTGGATAGTACTGCATTGACTAGATGGCTCAAGGGGTGCATTAACTCATGGTATGTGGCTTCAGCAGTGTTAGTTGATCTCCCCCCAGCAGGGACAGGAGCTGTGGACAGTACTGCATTGACTAGATGGCTCAAGGGGTGCATTAACTCATGGTATGTGGCTTCAGCAGTGTTAGTTGATCTCCCCCCAGCAGGGGCAGGAGCTGTGGACAGTGCTGCATTGACTAGATGGCTCAAGGGGTGCATTAACTCATGGTATGTGGCTTCAGCAGTGTTAGTTGATCTCCCCCCAGCAGGGGCAGGAGCTGTGGACAGTACTGCGTTGACTAGATGGCTCAAGGGGTGCATTAACTCATGGTATGTGGCTTCAGCAGTGTTAGTTGATCTCCCCCCAGCAGGGGCAGGAGCTGTGGACAGTACTGCATTGACTAGATGGCTCAAGGGGTGCATTAACTCATGGTATGTGGCTTCAGCAGTGTTAGTTGATCCCCCCCCAGCAGGGACAGGAGCTGTGGACAGTACTGCATTGACTAGATGGCTCAAGGGGTGCATTAACTCATGGTATGTGGCTTCAGCAGTGTTAGTTGATCTCCCCCCAGCAGGGGCAGGAGCTGTGGACAGTACTGCATTGACTAGATGGCTCAAGGGGTGCATTAACTCATGGTATGTGGCTTCAGCAGTGTTAGTTGATCTCCCCCCAGCAGGGACAGGAGCTGTGGACAGTACTGCATTGACTAGATGGCTCAAGGGGTGCATTAACTCATGGTATGTGGCTTCAGCAGTGTTAGTTGATCTCCCCCCAGCAGGGGCAGGAGCTGTGGACAGTACTGCGTTGACTAGATGGCTCAAGGGGTGCATTAACTCATGGTATGTGGCTTCAGCAGTGTTAGTTGATCTCCCCCCAGCAGGGGCAGGAGCTGTGGACAGTACTGCATTGACTAGATGGCTCAAGGGGTGCAGTAACTCATGGTATGTGGCTTCCGCAGTGTTAGTTGATCTCCCCCCAGCAGGGGCAGGAGCTGTGGACAGTACTGCATTGACTAGATGGCTCAAGGGGTGCATTAACTCATGGTATGTGGCTTCAGCAGTGTTAGTTGATCCCCCCCCAGCAGGGACAGGAGCTGTGGACAGTACTGCATTGACTAGATGGCTCAAGGGGTGCATTAACTCATGGTATGTGGCTTCAGCAGTGTTAGTTGATCTCCCCCCAGCAGGGGCAGGAGCTGTGGACAGTACTGCATTGACTAGATGGCTCAAGGGGTGCATTAACTCATGGTATGTGGCTTCAGCAGTGTTAGTTGATCCCCCCCCCCAGCAGGGGCAGGAGCTGTGGACAGTACTGCATTGACTAGATGGCTCAAGGGGTGCATTAACTCATGGTATGTGGCTTCAGCAGTGTTAGTTGATCTCCCCCCAGCAGGGGCAGGAGCTGTGGACAGTACTGCATTGACTAGATGGCTCAAGGGGTGCATTAACTCATGGTATGTGGCTTCAGCAGTGTTAGTTGATCCCCCCCCAGCAGGGACAGGAGCTGTGGACAGTACTGCATTGACTAGATGGCTCAAGGGGTGCATTAACTCATGGTATGTGGCTTCAGCAGTGTTAGTTGATCTCCCCCCAGCAGGGGCAGGAGCTGTGGACAGTACTGTATTGACTAGATGGCTCAAGGGGTGCATTAACTCATGGTATGTGGCTTCAGCAGTGTTAGTTGATCCCCCCCCCAGCAGGGGCAGGAGCTGTGGACAGTGCTGCATTGACTAGATGGCTCAAGGGGTGCATTAACTCATGGTATGTGGCTTCAGTAGTGTTAGTTGATCCCCCCCCCAGCAGGGGCAGGAGCTGTGGACAGTGCTGCATTGACTAGATGGCTCAAGGGGTGCATTAACTCATGGTATGTGGCTTCAGCAGTGTTAGTTGATCTCCCCCCAGCAGGGGCAGGAGCTGTGGACAGTACTGCATTGACTAGATGGCTCAAGGGGTGCATTAACTCATGGTATGTGGCTTCAGCAGTGTTAGTTGATCCCCCCCCCCCAGCAGGGGCAGGAGCTGTGGACAGTGCTGCATTGACTAGATGGCTCAAGGGGTGCATTAACTCATGGTATGTGGCTTCAGCAGTGTTAGTTGATCTCCCCCCAGCAGGGACAGGAGCTGTGGACAGTACTGCATTGACTAGATGGCTCAAGGGGTGCATTAACTCATGGTATGTGGCTTCAGCAGTGTTAGTTGATCTCCCCCCAGCAGGGGCAGGAGCTGTGGACAGTACTGCGTTGACTAGATGGCTCAAGGGGTGCATTAACTCATGGTATGTGGCTTCAGCAGTGTTAGTTGATCTCCCCCCAGCAGGGGCAGGAGCTGTGGACAGTACTGCATTGACTAGATGGCTCAAGGGGTGCATTAACTCATGGTATGTGGCTTCAGCAGTGTTAGTTGATCTCCCCCCAGCAGGGACAGGAGCTGTGGACAGTACTGCATTGACTAGATGGCTCAAGGGGTGCATTAACTCATGGTATGTGGCTTCAGCAGTGTTAGTTGATCTCCCCCCAGCAGGGACAGGAGCTGTGGACAGTACTGCATTGACTAGATGGCTCAAGGGGTGCATTAACTCATGGTATGTGGCTTCAGCAGTGTTAGTTGATCTCCCCCCAGCAGGGGCAGGAGCTGTGGACAGTGCTGCATTGACTAGATGGCTCAAGGGGTGCATTAACTCATGGTATGTGGCTTCAGCAGTGTTAGTTGATCTCCCCCCAGCAGGGGCAGGAGCTGTGGACAGTACTGCGTTGACTAGATGGCTCAAGGGGTGCATTAACTCATGGTATGTGGCTTCAGCAGTGTTAGTTGATCTCCCCCCAGCAGGGACAGGAGCTGTGGACAGTACTGCATTGACTAGATGGCTCAAGGGGTGCATTAACTCATGGTATGTGGCTTCAGCAGTGTTAGTTGATCTCCCCCCAGCAGGGGCAGGAGCTGTGGACAGTACTGCGTTGACTAGATGGCTCAAGGGGTGCATTAACTCATGGTATGTGGCTTCAGCAGTGTTAGTTGATCTCCCCCCAGCAGGGGCAGGAGCTGTGGACAGTACTGCATTGACTAGATGGCTCAAGGGGTGCATTAACTCATGGTATGTGGCTTCAGCAGTGTTAGTTGATCCCCCCCCCCCCAGCAGGGGCAGGAGCTGTGGACAGTACTGCATTGACTAGATGGCTCAAGGGGTGCATTAACTCATGGTATGTGGCTTCAGCAGTGTTAGTTGATCTCCCCCCAGCAGGGGCAGGAGCTTTGGACAGTACTGCATTGACTAGATGGCTCAAGGGGTGCATTAACTCATGGTATGTGGCTTCAGCAGTGTTAGTTGATCCCCCCCCCCAGCAGGGGCAGGAGCTGTGGACAGTACTGCATTGACTAGATGGCTCAAGGGGTGCATTAACTCATGGTATGTGGCTTCAGCAGTGTTAGTTGATCTCCCCCCAGCAGGGGCAGGAGCTGTGGACAGTACTGCATTGACTAGATGGCTCAAGGGGTGCATTAACTCATGGTATGTGGCTTCAGTAGTGTTAGTTGATCTCCCCCCAGCAGGGGCAGGAGCTGTGGACAGTACTGCATTGACTAGATGGCTCAAGGGGTGCATTAACTCATGGTATGTGGCTTCAGCAGTGTTAGTTGATCTCCCCCCAGCAGGGGCAGGAGCTTTGGACAGTACTGCGTTGACTATATGGCTCAAGGGGTGCATTAACTCATGGTATGTGGCTTCAACAGTGTTAGTTGATCCCCCCCCAGCAGGGGCAGGAGCTGTGGACAGTACTGCGTTGACTAGATGGCTCAAGGGGTGCATTAAGTCATGGTATGTGGCTTCAGCAGTGTTAGTTGATCTCCCCCCAGCAGGGGCAGGAGCTGTGGACAGTACTGCATTGACTAGATGGCTCAAGGGGTGCATTAACTCATGGTATGTGGCTTCAGCAGTGTTAGTTGATCTCCCCCCAGCAGGGGCAGGAGCTGTGGACAGTGCTGCATTGACTAGATGGCTCAAGGGGTGCATTAACTCATGGTATGTGGCTTCAGCAGTGTTAGTTGATCTCCCCCCAGCAGGGACAGGAGCTGTGGACAGTACTGCATTGACTAGATGGCTCAAGGGGTGCATTAACTCATGGTATGTGGCTTCAGCAGTGTTAGTTGATCCCCCCCCCAGCAGGGGCAGGAGCTGTGGACAGTGCTGCATTGACTAGATGGCTCAAGGGGTGCATTAACTCATGGTATGTGGCTTCAGCAGTGTTAGTTGATCCCCCCCCAGCAGGGGCAGGAGCTGTGGACAGTGCTGCATTGACTAGATGGCTCAAGGGGTGCATTAACTCATGGTATGTGGCTTCAGCAGTGTTAGTTGATCCCCCCCCCAGCAGGGGCAGGAGCTGTGGACAGTACTGCATTGACTAGATGGCTCAAGGGGTGCATTAACTCATGGTATGTGGCTTCAGCAGTGTTAGTTGATCTCCCCCCAGCAGGGGCAGGAGCTGTGGACAGTGCTGCATTGACTAGATGGCTCAAGGGGTGCATTAACTCATGGTATGTGGCTTCAGCAGTGTTAGTTGATCCCCCCCCCAGCAGGGGCAGGAGCTGTGGACAGTACTGCATTGACTAGATGGCTCAAGGGGTGCATTAACTCATGGTATGTGGCTTCAGCAGTGTTAGTTGATCTCCCCCCAGCAGGGACAGGAGCTGTGGACAGTACTGCATTGACTAGATGGCTCAAGGGGTGCATTAACTCATGGTATGTGGCTTCAGCAGTGTTAGTTGATCCCCCCCCCCAGCAGGGGCAGGAGCTGTGGACAGTGCTGCATTGACTAGATGGCTCAAGGGGTGCATTAACTCATGGTATGTGGCTTCAGCAGTGTTAGTTGATCCCCCCCCAGCAGGGGCAGGAGCTGTGGACAGTGCTGCATTGACTAGATGGCTCAAGGGGTGCATTAACTCATGGTATGTGGCTTCAGCAGTGTTAGTTGATCTCCCCCCAGCAGGGGCAGGAGCTGTGGACAGTGCTGCATTGACTAGATGGCTCAAGGGGTGCATTAACTCATGGTATGTGGCTTCAGCAGTGTTAGTTGATCTCCCCCCAGCAGGGGCAGGAGCTGTGGACAGTACTGCATTGACTAGATGGCTCAAGGGGTGCATTAACTCATGGTATGTGGCTTCAGCAGTGTTAGTTGATCTCCCCCCAGCAGGGACAGGAGCTGTGGACAGTACTGCATTGACTAGATGGCTCAAGGGGTGCATTAACTCATGGTATGTGGCTTCAGCAGTGTTAGTTGATCTCCCCCCAGCAGGGGCAGGAGCTGTGGACAGTACTGCATTGACTAGATGGCTCAAGGGGTGCATTAACTCATGGTATGTGGCTTCAGCAGTGTTAGTTGATCTCCCCCCAGCAGGGGCAGGAGCTGTGGACAGTACTGCATTGACTAGATGGCTCAAGGGGTGCATTAACTCATGGTATGTGGCTTCAGCAGTGTTAGTTGATCCCCCCCCAGCAGGGGCAGGAGCTGTGGACAGTGCTGCATTGACTAGATGGCTCAAGGGGTGCATTAACTCATGGTATGTGGCTTCAGCAATGTTAGTTGATCCCCCCCCAGCAGGGGCAGGAGCTGTGGACAGTACTGCATTGACTAGATGGCTCAAGGGGTGCATTAACTCATGGTATGTGGCTTCAGCAGTGTTAGTTGATCCCCCCCCAGCAGGGGCAGGAGCTGTGGACAGTACTGCATTGACTAGATGGCTCAAGGGGTGCATTAACTCATGGTATGTGGCTTCAGCAGTGTTAGTTGATCTCCCCCCAGCAGGGGCAGGAGCTGTGGACAGTGCTGCATTGACTAGATGGCTCAAGGGGTGCATTAACTCATGGTATGTGGCTTCAGCAGTGTTAGTTGATCCCCCCCCAGCAGGGGCAGGAGCTGTGGACAGTGCTGCATTGACTAGATGGCTCAAGGGGTGCATTAACTCATGGTATGTGGCTTCAGCAATGTTAGTTGATCCCCCCCCAGCAGGGGCAGGAGCTGTGGACAGTACTGCATTGACTAGATGGCTCAAGGGGTGCATTAACTCATGGTATGTGGCTTCAGCAATGTTAGTTGATCCCCCCCCAGCAGGGGCAGGAGCTGTGGACAGTGCTGCATTGACTAGATGGCTCAAGGGGTGCATTAACTCATGGTATGTGGCTTCAGCAATGTTAGTTGATCCCCCCCCAGCAGGGGCAGGAGCTGTGGACAGTACTGCATTGACTAGATGGCTCAAGGGGTGCATTAACTCATGGTATGTGGCTTCAGCAATGTTAGTTGATCTCCCCCCAGCAGGGGCAGGAGCTGTGGACAGTACTGCATTGACTAGATGGCTCAAGGGGTGCATTAACTCATGGTATGTGGCTTCAGCAGTGTTAGTTGATCCCCCCCCCAGCAGGGGCAGGAGCTGTGGACAGTGCTGCATTGACTAGATGGCTCAAGGGGTGCATTAACTCATGGTATGTGGCTTCAGCAGTGTTAGTTGATCTCCCCCCAGCAGGGACAGGAGCTGTGGACAGTACTGCATTGACTAGATGGCTCAAGGGGTGCATTAACTCATGGTATGTGGCTTCAGCAGTGTTAGTTGATCTCCCCCCAGCAGGGGCAGGAGCTGTGGACAGTGCTGCATTGACTAGATGGCTCAAGGGGTGCATTAACTCATGGTATGTGGCTTCAGCAGTGTTAGTTGATCCCCCCCCCAGCAGGGGCAGGAGCTGTGGACAGTACTGCATTGACTAGATGGCTCAAGGGGTGCATTAACTCATGGTATGTGGCTTCAGCAGTGTTAGTTGATCTCCCCCCAGCAGGGACAGGAGCTGTGGACAGTACTGCATTGACTAGATGGCTCAAGGGGTGCATTAACTCATGGTATGTGGCTTCAGCAGTGTTAGTTGATCCCCCCCCCCAGCAGGGGCAGGAGCTGTGGACAGTGCTGCATTGACTAGATGGCTCAAGGGGTGCATTAACTCATGGTATGTGGCTTCAGCAGTGTTAGTTGATCCCCCCCCCAGCAGGGGCAGGAGCTGTGGACAGTGCTGCATTGACTAGATGGCTCAAGGGGTGCATTAACTCATGGTATGTGGCTTCAGCAGTGTTAGTTGATCCCCCCCCCAGCAGGGGCAGGAGCTGTGGACAGTGCTGCATTGACTAGATGGCTCAAGGGGTGCATTAACTCATGGTATGTGGCTTCAGCAGTGTTAGTTGATCTCCCCCCAGCAGGGGCAGGAGCTGTGGACAGTACTGCATTGACTAGATGGCTCAAGGGGTGCATTAACTCATGGTTTGTGGCTTCAGCAGTGTTAGTTGATCTCCCCCCAGCAGGGACAGGAGCTGTGGACAGTACTGCATTGACTAGATGGCTCAAGGGGTGCATTAACTCATGGTATGTGGCTTCAGCAGTGTTAGTTGATCTCCCCCCAGCAGGGGCAGGAGCTGTGGACAGTACTGCATTGACTAGATGGCTCAAGGGGTGCATTAACTCATGGTATGTGGCTTCAGCAGTGTTAGTTGATCTCCCCCCAGCAGGGGCAGGAGCTGTGGACAGTACTGCATTGACTAGATGGCTCAAGGGGTGCATTAACTCATGGTATGTGGCTTCAGCAGTGTTAGTTGATCCCCCCCCAGCAGGGGCAGGAGCTGTGGACAGTGCTGCATTGACTAGATGGCTCAAGGGGTGCATTAACTCATGGTATGTGGCTTCAGCAATGTTAGTTGATCCCCCCCCAGCAGGGGCAGGAGCTGTGGACAGTGCTGCATTGACTAGATGGCTCAAGGGGTGCATTAACTCATGGTATGTGGCTTCAGCAGTGTTAGTTGATCCCCCCCGAGCAGGGGCAGGAGCTGTGGACAGTACTGCATTGACTAGATGGCTCAAGGGGTGCTTTAACTCATGGTATGTGGCTTCAGCAGTGTTAGTTGATCTCCCCCCAGCAGGGGCAGGAGCTGTGGACAGTACTGCATTGACTAGATGGCTCAAGGGGTGCATTAACTCATGGTATGTGGCTTCAGCAGTGTTAGTTGATCTCCCCCCAGCAGGGGCAGGAGCTTTGGACAGTACTGCGTTGACTATATGGCTCAAGGGGTGCATTAACTCATGGTATGTGGCTTCAGCAGTGTTAGTTGATCTCCCCCCAGCAGGGGCAGGAGCTGTGGACAGTACTGCATTGACTAGATGGCTCAAGGGGTGCATTAACTCATGGTATGTGGCTTCAGCAGTGTTAGTTGATCTCCCCCCAGCAGGGGCAGGAGCTGTGGACAGTACTGCGTTGACTAGATGGCTCAAGGGGTGCATTAACTCATGGTATGTGGCTTCAGCAGTGTTAGTTGATCTCCCCCCAGCAGGGGCAGGAGCTGTGGACAGTACTGCATTGACTAGATGGCTCAAGGGGTGCATTAACTCATGGTATGTGGCTTCAGCAGTGTTAGTTGATCTCCCCCCAGCAGGGACAGGAGCTGTGGACAGTACTGCATTGACTAGATGGCTCAAGGGGTGCATTAACTCATGGTATGTGGCTTCAGCAGTGTTAGTTGATCTCCCCCCAGCAGGGACAGGAGCTGTGGACAGTACTGCATTGACTAGATGGCTCAAGGGGTGCATTAACTCATGGTATGTGGCTTCAGCAGTGTTAGTTGATCTCCCCCCAGCAGGGGCAGGAGCTGTGGACAGTGCTGCATTGACTAGATGGCTCAAGGGGTGCATTAACTCATGGTATGTGGCTTCAGCAGTGTTAGTTGATCTCCCCCCAGCAGGGGCAGGAGCTGTGGACAGTACTGCGTTGACTAGATGGCTCAAGGGGTGCATTAACTCATGGTATGTGGCTTCAGCAGTGTTAGTTGATCTCCCCCCAGCAGGGGCAGGAGCTGTGGACATTACTGCATTGACTAGATGGCTCAAGGGGTGCATTAACTCATGGTATGTGGCTTCAGCAGTGTTAGTTGATCCCCCCCCAGCAGGGACAGGAGCTGTGGACAGTACTGCATTGACTAGATGGCTCAAGGGGTGCATTAACTCATGGTATGTGGCTTCAGCAGTGTTAGTTGATCTCCCCCCAGCAGGGGCAGGAGCTGTGGACAGTGCTGCATTGACTAGATGGCTCAAGGGGTGCATTAACTCATGGTATGTGGCTTCAGCAGTGTTAGTTGATCCCCCCCCCCAGCAGGGGCAGGAGCTGTGGACAGTACTGCATTGACTAGATGGCTCAAGGGGTGCATTAACTCATGGTATGTGGCTTCAGCAGTGTTAGTTGATCTCCCCCCAGCAGGGGCAGGAGCTGTGGACAGTACTGCATTGACTAGATGGCTCAAGGGGTGCATTAACTCATGGTATGTGGCTTCAGCAGTGTTAGTTGATCTCCCCCCAGCAGGGGCAGGAGCTGTGGACAGTACTGCATTGACTAGATGGCTCAAGGGGTGCATTAACTCATGGTATGTGGCTTCAGCAGTGTTAGTTGATCCCCCCCCCCAGCAGGGGCAGGAGCTGTGGACAGTACTGCATTGACTAGATGGCTCAAGGGGTGCATTAACTCATGGTATGTGGCTTCAGCAGTGTTAGTTGATCTCCCCCCAGCAGGGGCAGGAGCTGTGGACAGTACTGCATTGACTAGATGGCTCAAGGGGTGCATTAACTCATGGTATGTGGCTTCAGCAGTGTTAGTTGATCCCCCCCCAGCAGGGACAGGAGCTGTGGACAGTACTGCATTGACTAGATGGCTCAAGGGGTGCATTAACTCATGGTATGTGGCTTCAGCAGTGTTAGTTGATCTCCCCCCAGCAGGGGCAGGAGCTGTGGACAGTACTGCATTGACTAGATGGCTCAAGGGGTGCATTAACTCATGGTATGTGGCTTCAGCAGTGTTAGTTGATCCCCCCCCCAGCAGGGGCAGGAGCTGTGGACAGTGCTGCATTGACTAGATGGCTCAAGGGGTGCATTAACTCATGGTATGTGGCTTCAGTAGTGTTAGTTGATCCCCCCCCCAGCAGGGGCAGGAGCTGTGGACAGTGCTGCATTGACTAGATGGCTCAAGGGGTGCATTAACTCATGGTATGTGGCTTCAGCAGTGTTAGTTGATCTCCCCCCAGCAGGGGCAGGAGCTGTGGACAGTACTGCATTGACTAGATGGCTCAAGGGGTGCATTAACTCATGGTATGTGGCTTCAGCAGTGTTAGTTGATCCCCCCCCCCCAGCAGGGGCAGGAGCTGTGGACAGTGCTGCATTGACTAGATGGCTCAAGGGGTGCATTAACTCATGGTATGTGGCTTCAGCAGTGTTAGTTGATCTCCCCCCAGCAGGGACAGGAGCTGTGGACAGTACTGCATTGACTAGATGGCTCAAGGGGTGCATTAACTCATGGTATGTGGCTTCAGCAGTGTTAGTTGATCTCCCCCCAGCAGGGGCAGGAGCTGTGGACAGTACTGCGTTGACTAGATGGCTCAAGGGGTGCATTAACTCATGGTATGTGGCTTCAGCAGTGTTAGTTGATCTCCCCCCAGCAGGGGCAGGAGCTGTGGACAGTACTGCATTGACTAGATGGCTCAAGGGGTGCATTAACTCATGGTATGTGGCTTCAGCAGTGTTAGTTGATCTCCCCCCAGCAGGGACAGGAGCTGTGGACAGTACTGCATTGACTAGATGGCTCAAGGGGTGCATTAACTCATGGTATGTGGCTTCAGCAGTGTTAGTTGATCTCCCCCCAGCAGGGACAGGAGCTGTGGACAGTACTGCATTGACTTGATGGCTCAAGGGGTGCATTAACTCATGGTATGTGGCTTCAGCAGTGTTAGTTGATCTCCCCCCAGCAGGGGCAGGAGCTGTGGACAGTGCTGCATTGACTAGATGGCTCAAGGGGTGCATTAACTCATGGTATGTGGCTTCAGCAGTGTTAGTTGATCTCCCCCCAGCAGGGGCAGGAGCTGTGGACAGTACTGCGTTGACTAGATGGCTCAAGGGGTGCATTAACTCATGGTATGTGGCTTCAGCAGTGTTAGTTGATCTCCCCCCAGCAGGGGCAGGAGCTGTGGACAGTACTGCATTGACTAGATGGCTCAAGGGGTGCATTAACTCATGGTATGTGGCTTCAGCAGTGTTAGTTGATCCCCCCCCCCCAGCAGGGGCAGGAGCTGTGGACAGTACTGCATTGACTAGATGGCTCAAGGGGTGCATTAACTCATGGTATGTGGCTTCAGCAGTGTTAGTTGATCTCCCCCCAGCAGGGGCAGGAGCTTTGGACAGTACTGCATTGACTAGATGGCTCAAGGGGTGCATTAACTCATGGTATGTGGCTTCAGCAGTGTTAGTTGATCCCCCCCCCCAGCAGGGGCAGGAGCTGTGGACAGTACTGCATTGACTAGATGGCTCAAGGGGTGCATTAACTCATGGTATGTGGCTTCAGCAGTGTTAGTTGATCTCCCCCCAGCAGGGGCAGGAGCTGTGGACAGTACTGCATTGACTAGATGGCTCAAGGGGTGCATTAACTCATGGTATGTGGCTTCAGTAGTGTTAGTTGATCTCCCCCCAGCAGGGGCAGGAGCTGTGGACAGTACTGCATTGACTAGATGGCTCAAGGGGTGCATTAACTCATGGTATGTGGCTTCAGCAGTGTTAGTTGATCTCCCCCCAGCAGGGGCAGGAGCTTTGGACAGTACTGCGTTGACTATATGGCTCAAGGGGTGCATTAACTCATGGTATGTGGCTTCAACAGTGTTAGTTGATCCCCCCCCAGCAGGGGCAGGAGCTGTGGACAGTACTGCGTTGACTAGATGGCTCAAGGGGTGCATTAAGTCATGGTATGTGGCTTCAGCAGTGTTAGTTGATCTCCCCCCAGCAGGGGCAGGAGCTGTGGACAGTACTGCATTGACTAGATGGCTCAAGGGGTGCATTAACTCATGGTATGTGGCTTCAGCAGTGTTAGTTGATCTCCCCCCAGCAGGGGCAGGAGCTGTGGACAGTGCTGCATTGACTAGATGGCTCAAGGGGTGCATTAACTCATGGTATGTGGCTTCAGCAGTGTTAGTTGATCTCCCCCCAGCAGGGACAGGAGCTGTGGACAGTACTGCATTGACTAGATGGCTCAAGGGGTGCATTAACTCATGGTATGTGGCTTCAGCAGTGTTAGTTGATCCCCCCCCCAGCAGGGGCAGGAGCTGTGGACAGTGCTGCATTGACTAGATGGCTCAAGGGGTGCATTAACTCATGGTATGTGGCTTCAGCAGTGTTAGTTGATCCCCCCCCAGCAGGGGCAGGAGCTGTGGACAGTGCTGCATTGACTAGATGGCTCAAGGGGTGCATTAACTCATGGTATGTGGCTTCAGCAGTGTTAGTTGATCCCCCCCCCAGCAGGGGCAGGAGCTGTGGACAGTACTGCATTGACTAGATGGCTCAAGGGGTGCATTAACTCATGGTATGTGGCTTCAGCAGTGTTAGTTGATCTCCCCCCAGCAGGGGCAGGAGCTGTGGACAGTGCTGCATTGACTAGATGGCTCAAGGGGTGCATTAACTCATGGTATGTGGCTTCAGCAGTGTTAGTTGATCCCCCCCCCAGCAGGGGCAGGAGCTGTGGACAGTACTGCATTGACTAGATGGCTCAAGGGGTGCATTAACTCATGGTATGTGGCTTCAGCAGTGTTAGTTGATCTCCCCCCAGCAGGGACAGGAGCTGTGGACAGTACTGCATTGACTAGATGGCTCAAGGGGTGCATTAACTCATGGTATGTGGCTTCAGCAGTGTTAGTTGATCCCCCCCCCCAGCAGGGGCAGGAGCTGTGGACAGTGCTGCATTGACTAGATGGCTCAAGGGGTGCATTAACTCATGGTATGTGGCTTCAGCAGTGTTAGTTGATCCCCCCCCAGCAGGGGCAGGAGCTGTGGACAGTGCTGCATTGACTAGATGGCTCAAGGGGTGCATTAACTCATGGTATGTGGCTTCAGCAGTGTTAGTTGATCTCCCCCCAGCAGGGGCAGGAGCTGTGGACAGTGCTGCATTGACTAGATGGCTCAAGGGGTGCATTAACTCATGGTATGTGGCTTCAGCAGTGTTAGTTGATCCCCCCCCCAGCAGGGGCAGGAGCTGTGGACAGTACTGCGTTGACTAGATGGCTCAAGGGGTGCATTAACTCATGGTATGTGGCTTCAGCAGTGTTAGTTGATCTCCCCCCAGCAGGGGCAGGAGCTGTGGACAGTACTGCGTTGACTAGATGGCTCAAGGGGTGCATTAACTCATGGTATGTGGCTTCAGCAGTGTTAGTTGATCTCCCCCCAGCAGGGGCAGGAGCTGTGGACAGTACTGCATTGACTAGATGGCTCAAGGGGTGCATTAACTCATGGTATGTGGCTTCAGCAGTGTTAGTTGATCCCCCCCCAGCAGGGACAGGAGCTGTGGACAGTACTGCATTGACTAGATGGCTCAAGGGGTGCATTAACTCATGGTATGTGGCTTCAGCAGTGTTAGTTGATCTCCCCCCAGCAGGGGCAGGAGCTGTGGACAGTACTGCATTGACTAGATGGCTCAAGGGGTGCATTAACTCATGGTATGTGGCTTCAGCAGTGTTAGTTGATCCCCCCCCAGCAGGGGCAGGAGCTGTGGACAGTGCTGCTTTGACTAGATGGCTCAAGGGGTGCATTAACTCATGGTATGTGGCTTCAGCAGTGTTAGTTGATCCCCCCCCCAGCAGGGGCAGGAGCTGTGGACAGTGCTGCATTGACTAGATGGCTCAAGGGGTGCATTAACTCATGGTATGTGGCTTCAGCAGTGTTAGTTGATCTCCCCCCAGCAGGGGCAGGAGCTGTGGACAGTACTGCATTGACTAGATGGCTCAAGGGGTGCATTAACTCATGGTATGTGGCTTCAGCAGTGTTAGTTGATCCCCCCCCCCCAGCAGGGGCAGGAGCTGTGGACAGTGCTGCATTGACTAGATGGCTCAAGGGGTGCATTAACTCATGGTATGTGGCTTCAGCAGTGTTAGTTGATCTCCCCCCAGCAGGGACAGGAGCTGTGGACAGTACTGCATTGACTAGATGGCTCAAGGGGTGCATTAACTCATGGTATGTGGCTTCAGCAGTGTTAGTTGATCTCCCCCCAGCAGGGGCAGGAGCTGTGGACAGTACTGCGTTGACTAGATGGCTCAAGGGGTGCATTAACTCATGGTATGTGGCTTCAGCAGTGTTAGTTGATCTCCCCCCAGCAGGGGCAGGAGCTGTGGACAGTACTGCATTGACTAGATGGCTCAAGGGGTGCATTAACTCATGGTATGTGGCTTCAGCAATGTTAGTTGATCTCCCCCCAGCAGGGGCAGGAGCTGTGGATAGTACTGCATTGACTAGATGGCTCAAGGGGTGCATTAACTCATGGTATGTGGCTTCAGCAGTGTTAGTTGATCTCCCCCCAGCAGGGACAGGAGCTGTGGACAGTACTGCATTGACTAGATGGCTCAAGGGGTGCATTAACTCATGGTATGTGGCTTCAGCAGTGTTAGTTGATCTCCCCCCAGCAGGGGCAGGAGCTGTGGACAGTGCTGCATTGACTAGATGGCTCAAGGGGTGCATTAACTCATGGTATGTGGCTTCAGCAGTGTTAGTTGATCTCCCCCCAGCAGGGGCAGGAGCTGTGGACAGTACTGCGTTGACTAGATGGCTCAAGGGGTGCATTAACTCATGGTATGTGGCTTCAGCAGTGTTAGTTGATCTCCCCCCAGCAGGGGCAGGAGCTGTGGACAGTACTGCATTGACTAGATGGCTCAAGGGGTGCATTAACTCATGGTATGTGGCTTCAGCAGTGTTAGTTGATCCCCCCCCAGCAGGGACAGGAGCTGTGGACAGTACTGCATTGACTAGATGGCTCAAGGGGTGCATTAACTCATGGTATGTGGCTTCAGCAGTGTTAGTTGATCTCCCCCCAGCAGGGGCAGGAGCTGTGGACAGTACTGCATTGACTAGATGGCTCAAGGGGTGCATTAACTCATGGTATGTGGCTTCAGCAGTGTTAGTTGATCTCCCCCCAGCAGGGACAGGAGCTGTGGACAGTACTGCATTGACTAGATGGCTCAAGGGGTGCATTAACTCATGGTATGTGGCTTCAGCAGTGTTAGTTGATCTCCCCCCAGCAGGGGCAGGAGCTGTGGACAGTACTGCGTTGACTAGATGGCTCAAGGGGTGCATTAACTCATGGTATGTGGCTTCAGCAGTGTTAGTTGATCTCCCCCCAGCAGGGGCAGGAGCTGTGGACAGTACTGCATTGACTAGATGGCTCAAGGGGTGCAGTAACTCATGGTATGTGGCTTCCGCAGTGTTAGTTGATCTCCCCCCAGCAGGGGCAGGAGCTGTGGACAGTACTGCATTGACTAGATGGCTCAAGGGGTGCATTAACTCATGGTATGTGGCTTCAGCAGTGTTAGTTGATCCCCCCCCAGCAGGGACAGGAGCTGTGGACAGTACTGCATTGACTAGATGGCTCAAGGGGTGCATTAACTCATGGTATGTGGCTTCAGCAGTGTTAGTTGATCTCCCCCCAGCAGGGGCAGGAGCTGTGGACAGTACTGCATTGACTAGATGGCTCAAGGGGTGCATTAACTCATGGTATGTGGCTTCAGCAGTGTTAGTTGATCCCCCCCCCAGCAGGGGCAGGAGCTGTGGACAGTACTGCATTGACTAGATGGCTCAAGGGGTGCATTAACTCATGGTATGTGGCTTCAGCAGTGTTAGTTGATCTCCCCCCAGCAGGGGCAGGAGCTGTGGACAGTACTGCATTGACTAGATGGCTCAAGGGGTGCATTAACTCATGGTATGTGGCTTCAGCAGTGTTAGTTGATCCCCCCCCAGCAGGGACAGGAGCTGTGGACAGTACTGCATTGACTAGATGGCTCAAGGGGTGCATTAACTCATGGTATGTGGCTTCAGCAGTGTTAGTTGATCTCCCCCCAGCAGGGGCAGGAGCTGTGGACAGTACTGTATTGACTAGATGGCTCAAGGGGTGCATTAACTCATGGTATGTGGCTTCAGCAGTGTTAGTTGATCCCCCCCCCAGCAGGGGCAGGAGCTGTGGACAGTGCTGCATTGACTAGATGGCTCAAGGGGTGCATTAACTCATGGTATGTGGCTTCAGTAGTGTTAGTTGATCCCCCCCCCAGCAGGGGCAGGAGCTGTGGACAGTGCTGCATTGACTAGATGGCTCAAGGGGTGCATTAACTCATGGTATGTGGCTTCAGCAGTGTTAGTTGATCTCCCCCCAGCAGGGGCAGGAGCTGTGGACAGTACTGCATTGACTAGATGGCTCAAGGGGTGCATTAACTCATGGTATGTGGCTTCAGCAGTGTTAGTTGATCCCCCCCCCCCAGCAGGGGCAGGAGCTGTGGACAGTGCTGCATTGACTAGATGGCTCAAGGGGTGCATTAACTCATGGTATGTGGCTTCAGCAGTGTTAGTTGATCTCCCCCCAGCAGGGACAGGAGCTGTGGACAGTACTGCATTGACTAGATGGCTCAAGGGGTGCATTAACTCATGGTATGTGGCTTCAGCAGTGTTAGTTGATCTCCCCCCAGCAGGGGCAGGAGCTGTGGACAGTACTGCGTTGACTAGATGGCTCAAGGGGTGCATTAACTCATGGTATGTGGCTTCAGCAGTGTTAGTTGATCTCCCCCCAGCAGGGGCAGGAGCTGTGGACAGTACTGCATTGACTAGATGGCTCAAGGGGTGCATTAACTCATGGTATGTGGCTTCAGCAGTGTTAGTTGATCTCCCCCCAGCAGGGACAGGAGCTGTGGACAGTACTGCATTGACTAGATGGCTCAAGGGGTGCATTAACTCATGGTATGTGGCTTCAGCAGTGTTAGTTGATCTCCCCCCAGCAGGGACAGGAGCTGTGGACAGTACTGCATTGACTAGATGGCTCAAGGGGTGCATTAACTCATGGTATGTGGCTTCAGCAGTGTTAGTTGATCTCCCCCCAGCAGGGGCAGGAGCTGTGGACAGTGCTGCATTGACTAGATGGCTCAAGGGGTGCATTAACTCATGGTATGTGGCTTCAGCAGTGTTAGTTGATCTCCCCCCAGCAGGGGCAGGAGCTGTGGACAGTACTGCGTTGACTAGATGGCTCAAGGGGTGCATTAACTCATGGTATGTGGCTTCAGCAGTGTTAGTTGATCTCCCCCCAGCAGGGGCAGGAGCTGTGGACAGTACTGCATTGACTAGATGGCTCAAGGGGTGCATTAACTCATGGTATGTGGCTTCAGCAGTGTTAGTTGATCCCCCCCCAGCAGGGACAGGAGCTGTGGACAGTACTGCATTGACTAGATGGCTCAAGGGGTGCATTAACTCATGGTATGTGGCTTCAGCAGTGTTAGTTGATCTCCCCCCAGCAGGGGCAGGAGCTGTGGACAGTACTGCATTGACTAGATGGCTCAAGGGGTGCATTAACTCATGGTATGTGGCTTCAGCAGTGTTAGTTGATCCCCCCCCCCCAGCAGGGGCAGGAGCTGTGGACAGTACTGCATTGACTAGATGGCTCAAGGGGTGCATTAACTCATGGTATGTGGCTTCAGCAGTGTTAGTTGATCTCCCCCCAGCAGGGGCAGGAGCTTTGGACAGTACTGCATTGACTAGATGGCTCAAGGGGTGCATTAACTCATGGTATGTGGCTTCAGCAGTGTTAGTTGATCCCCCCCCCCAGCAGGGGCAGGAGCTGTGGACAGTACTGCATTGACTAGATGGCTCAAGGGGTGCATTAACTCATGGTATGTGGCTTCAGCAGTGTTAGTTGATCTCCCCCCAGCAGGGGCAGGAGCTGTGGACAGTACTGCATTGACTAGATGGCTCAAGGGGTGCATTAACTCATGGTATGTGGCTTCAGTAGTGTTAGTTGATCTCCCCCCAGCAGGGGCAGGAGCTGTGGACAGTACTGCATTGACTAGATGGCTCAAGGGGTGCATTAACTCATGGTATGTGGCTTCAGCAGTGTTAGTTGATCTCCCCCCAGCAGGGGCAGGAGCTTTGGACAGTACTGCGTTGACTATATGGCTCAAGGGGTGCATTAACTCATGGTATGTGGCTTCAACAGTGTTAGTTGATCCCCCCCCAGCAGGGGCAGGAGCTGTGGACAGTACTGCGTTGACTAGATGGCTCAAGGGGTGCATTAAGTCATGGTATGTGGCTTCAGCAGTGTTAGTTGATCTCCCCCCAGCAGGGGCAGGAGCTGTGGACAGTACTGCATTGACTAGATGGCTCAAGGGGTGCATTAACTCATGGTATGTGGCTTCAGCAGTGTTAGTTGATCTCCCCCCAGCAGGGGCAGGAGCTGTGGACAGTGCTGCATTGACTAGATGGCTCAAGGGGTGCATTAACTCATGGTATGTGGCTTCAGCAGTGTTAGTTGATCTCCCCCCAGCAGGGACAGGAGCTGTGGACAGTACTGCATTGACTAGATGGCTCAAGGGGTGCATTAACTCATGGTATGTGGCTTCAGCAGTGTTAGTTGATCCCCCCCCCAGCAGGGGCAGGAGCTGTGGACAGTGCTGCATTGACTAGATGGCTCAAGGGGTGCATTAACTCATGGTATGTGGCTTCAGCAGTGTTAGTTGATCCCCCCCCAGCAGGGGCAGGAGCTGTGGACAGTGCTGCATTGACTAGATGGCTCAAGGGGTGCATTAACTCATGGTATGTGGCTTCAGCAGTGTTAGTTGATCCCCCCCCCAGCAGGGGCAGGAGCTGTGGACAGTACTGCATTGACTAGATGGCTCAAGGGGTGCATTAACTCATGGTATGTGGCTTCAGCAGTGTTAGTTGATCTCCCCCCAGCAGGGGCAGGAGCTGTGGACAGTGCTGCATTGACTAGATGGCTCAAGGGGTGCATTAACTCATGGTATGTGGCTTCAGCAGTGTTAGTTGATCCCCCCCCCAGCAGGGGCAGGAGCTGTGGACAGTACTGCATTGACTAGATGGCTCAAGGGGTGCATTAACTCATGGTATGTGGCTTCAGCAGTGTTAGTTGATCTCCCCCCAGCAGGGACAGGAGCTGTGGACAGTACTGCATTGACTAGATGGCTCAAGGGGTGCATTAACTCATGGTATGTGGCTTCAGCAGTGTTAGTTGATCCCCCCCCCCAGCAGGGGCAGGAGCTGTGGACAGTGCTGCATTGACTAGATGGCTCAAGGGGTGCATTAACTCATGGTATGTGGCTTCAGCAGTGTTAGTTGATCCCCCCCCAGCAGGGGCAGGAGCTGTGGACAGTGCTGCATTGACTAGATGGCTCAAGGGGTGCATTAACTCATGGTATGTGGCTTCAGCAGTGTTAGTTGATCTCCCCCCAGCAGGGGCAGGAGCTGTGGACAGTGCTGCATTGACTAGATGGCTCAAGGGGTGCATTAACTCATGGTATGTGGCTTCAGCAGTGTTAGTTGATCTCCCCCCAGCAGGGGCAGGAGCTGTGGACAGTACTGCATTGACTAGATGGCTCAAGGGGTGCATTAACTCATGGTATGTGGCTTCAGCAGTGTTAGTTGATCTCCCCCCAGCAGGGACAGGAGCTGTGGACAGTACTGCATTGACTAGATGGCTCAAGGGGTGCATTAACTCATGGTATGTGGCTTCAGCAGTGTTAGTTGATCTCCCCCCAGCAGGGGCAGGAGCTGTGGACAGTACTGCATTGACTAGATGGCTCAAGGGGTGCATTAACTCATGGTATGTGGCTTCAGCAGTGTTAGTTGATCTCCCCCCAGCAGGGGCAGGAGCTGTGGACAGTACTGCATTGACTAGATGGCTCAAGGGGTGCATTAACTCATGGTATGTGGCTTCAGCAGTGTTAGTTGATCCCCCCCCAGCAGGGGCAGGAGCTGTGGACAGTGCTGCATTGACTAGATGGCTCAAGGGGTGCATTAACTCATGGTATGTGGCTTCAGCAATGTTAGTTGATCCCCCCCCAGCAGGGGCAGGAGCTGTGGACAGTACTGCATTGACTAGATGGCTCAAGGGGTGCATTAACTCATGGTATGTGGCTTCAGCAGTGTTAGTTGATCCCCCCCCAGCAGGGGCAGGAGCTGTGGACAGTACTGCATTGACTAGATGGCTCAAGGGGTGCATTAACTCATGGTATGTGGCTTCAGCAGTGTTAGTTGATCTCCCCCCAGCAGGGGCAGGAGCTGTGGACAGTGCTGCATTGACTAGATGGCTCAAGGGGTGCATTAACTCATGGTATGTGGCTTCAGCAGTGTTAGTTGATCCCCCCCCAGCAGGGGCAGGAGCTGTGGACAGTGCTGCATTGACTAGATGGCTCAAGGGGTGCATTAACTCATGGTATGTGGCTTCAGCAATGTTAGTTGATCCCCCCCCAGCAGGGGCAGGAGCTGTGGACAGTACTGCATTGACTAGATGGCTCAAGGGGTGCATTAACTCATGGTATGTGGCTTCAGCAATGTTAGTTGATCCCCCCCCAGCAGGGGCAGGAGCTGTGGACAGTGCTGCATTGACTAGATGGCTCAAGGGGTGCATTAACTCATGGTATGTGGCTTCAGCAATGTTAGTTGATCCCCCCCCAGCAGGGGCAGGAGCTGTGGACAGTACTGCATTGACTAGATGGCTCAAGGGGTGCATTAACTCATGGTATGTGGCTTCAGCAATGTTAGTTGATCTCCCCCCAGCAGGGGCAGGAGCTGTGGACAGTACTGCATTGACTAGATGGCTCAAGGGGTGCATTAACTCATGGTATGTGGCTTCAGCAGTGTTAGTTGATCCCCCCCCCAGCAGGGGCAGGAGCTGTGGACAGTGCTGCATTGACTAGATGGCTCAAGGGGTGCATTAACTCATGGTATGTGGCTTCAGCAGTGTTAGTTGATCTCCCCCCAGCAGGGACAGGAGCTGTGGACAGTACTGCATTGACTAGATGGCTCAAGGGGTGCATTAACTCATGGTATGTGGCTTCAGCAGTGTTAGTTGATCTCCCCCCAGCAGGGGCAGGAGCTGTGGACAGTGCTGCATTGACTAGATGGCTCAAGGGGTGCATTAACTCATGGTATGTGGCTTCAGCAGTGTTAGTTGATCCCCCCCCCAGCAGGGGCAGGAGCTGTGGACAGTACTGCATTGACTAGATGGCTCAAGGGGTGCATTAACTCATGGTATGTGGCTTCAGCAGTGTTAGTTGATCTCCCCCCAGCAGGGACAGGAGCTGTGGACAGTACTGCATTGACTAGATGGCTCAAGGGGTGCATTAACTCATGGTATGTGGCTTCAGCAGTGTTAGTTGATCCCCCCCCCCAGCAGGGGCAGGAGCTGTGGACAGTGCTGCATTGACTAGATGGCTCAAGGGGTGCATTAACTCATGGTATGTGGCTTCAGCAGTGTTAGTTGATCCCCCCCCCAGCAGGGGCAGGAGCTGTGGACAGTGCTGCATTGACTAGATGGCTCAAGGGGTGCATTAACTCATGGTATGTGGCTTCAGCAGTGTTAGTTGATCCCCCCCCCAGCAGGGGCAGGAGCTGTGGACAGTGCTGCATTGACTAGATGGCTCAAGGGGTGCATTAACTCATGGTATGTGGCTTCAGCAGTGTTAGTTGATCTCCCCCCAGCAGGGGCAGGAGCTGTGGACAGTACTGCATTGACTAGATGGCTCAAGGGGTGCATTAACTCATGGTTTGTGGCTTCAGCAGTGTTAGTTGATCTCCCCCCAGCAGGGACAGGAGCTGTGGACAGTACTGCATTGACTAGATGGCTCAAGGGGTGCATTAACTCATGGTATGTGGCTTCAGCAGTGTTAGTTGATCTCCCCCCAGCAGGGGCAGGAGCTGTGGACAGTACTGCATTGACTAGATGGCTCAAGGGGTGCATTAACTCATGGTATGTGGCTTCAGCAGTGTTAGTTGATCTCCCCCCAGCAGGGGCAGGAGCTGTGGACAGTACTGCATTGACTAGATGGCTCAAGGGGTGCATTAACTCATGGTATGTGGCTTCAGCAGTGTTAGTTGATCCCCCCCCAGCAGGGGCAGGAGCTGTGGACAGTGCTGCATTGACTAGATGGCTCAAGGGGTGCATTAACTCATGGTATGTGGCTTCAGCAATGTTAGTTGATCCCCCCCCAGCAGGGGCAGGAGCTGTGGACAGTGCTGCATTGACTAGATGGCTCAAGGGGTGCATTAACTCATGGTATGTGGCTTCAGCAGTGTTAGTTGATCCCCCCCGAGCAGGGGCAGGAGCTGTGGACAGTACTGCATTGACTAGATGGCTCAAGGGGTGCTTTAACTCATGGTATGTGGCTTCAGCAGTGTTAGTTGATCTCCCCCCAGCAGGGGCAGGAGCTGTGGACAGTACTGCATTGACTAGATGGCTCAAGGGGTGCATTAACTCATGGTATGTGGCTTCAGCAGTGTTAGTTGATCTCCCCCCAGCAGGGGCAGGAGCTTTGGACAGTACTGCGTTGACTATATGGCTCAAGGGGTGCATTAACTCATGGTATGTGGCTTCAGCAGTGTTAGTTGATCTCCCCCCAGCAGGGGCAGGAGCTGTGGACAGTACTGCATTGACTAGATGGCTCAAGGGGTGCATTAACTCATGGTATGTGGCTTCAGCAGTGTTAGTTGATCTCCCCCCAGCAGGGGCAGGAGCTGTGGACAGTACTGCGTTGACTAGATGGCTCAAGGGGTGCATTAACTCATGGTATGTGGCTTCAGCAGTGTTAGTTGATCTCCCCCCAGCAGGGGCAGGAGCTGTGGACAGTACTGCATTGACTAGATGGCTCAAGGGGTGCATTAACTCATGGTATGTGGCTTCAGCAGTGTTAGTTGATCTCCCCCCAGCAGGGACAGGAGCTGTGGACAGTACTGCATTGACTAGATGGCTCAAGGGGTGCATTAACTCATGGTATGTGGCTTCAGCAGTGTTAGTTGATCTCCCCCCAGCAGGGACAGGAGCTGTGGACAGTACTGCATTGACTAGATGGCTCAAGGGGTGCATTAACTCATGGTATGTGGCTTCAGCAGTGTTAGTTGATCTCCCCCCAGCAGGGGCAGGAGCTGTGGACAGTGCTGCATTGACTAGATGGCTCAAGGGGTGCATTAACTCATGGTATGTGGCTTCAGCAGTGTTAGTTGATCTCCCCCCAGCAGGGGCAGGAGCTGTGGACAGTACTGCGTTGACTAGATGGCTCAAGGGGTGCATTAACTCATGGTATGTGGCTTCAGCAGTGTTAGTTGATCTCCCCCCAGCAGGGGCAGGAGCTGTGGACATTACTGCATTGACTAGATGGCTCAAGGGGTGCATTAACTCATGGTATGTGGCTTCAGCAGTGTTAGTTGATCCCCCCCCAGCAGGGACAGGAGCTGTGGACAGTACTGCATTGACTAGATGGCTCAAGGGGTGCATTAACTCATGGTATGTGGCTTCAGCAGTGTTAGTTGATCTCCCCCCAGCAGGGGCAGGAGCTGTGGACAGTGCTGCATTGACTAGATGGCTCAAGGGGTGCATTAACTCATGGTATGTGGCTTCAGCAGTGTTAGTTGATCCCCCCCCCCAGCAGGGGCAGGAGCTGTGGACAGTACTGCATTGACTAGATGGCTCAAGGGGTGCATTAACTCATGGTATGTGGCTTCAGCAGTGTTAGTTGATCTCCCCCCAGCAGGGGCAGGAGCTGTGGACAGTACTGCATTGACTAGATGGCTCAAGGGGTGCATTAACTCATGGTATGTGGCTTCAGCAGTGTTAGTTGATCTCCCCCCAGCAGGGGCAGGAGCTGTGGACAGTACTGCATTGACTAGATGGCTCAAGGGGTGCATTAACTCATGGTATGTGGCTTCAGCAGTGTTAGTTGATCCCCCCCCCCAGCAGGGGCAGGAGCTGTGGACAGTACTGCATTGACTAGATGGCTCAAGGGGTGCATTAACTCATGGTATGTGGCTTCAGCAGTGTTAGTTGATCTCCCCCCAGCAGGGGCAGGAGCTGTGGACAGTACTGCATTGACTAGATGGCTCAAGGGGTGCATTAACTCATGGTATGTGGCTTCAGCAGTGTTAGTTGATCCCCCCCCAGCAGGGACAGGAGCTGTGGACAGTACTGCATTGACTAGATGGCTCAAGGGGTGCATTAACTCATGGTATGTGGCTTCAGCAGTGTTAGTTGATCTCCCCCCAGCAGGGGCAGGAGCTGTGGACAGTACTGCATTGACTAGATGGCTCAAGGGGTGCATTAACTCATGGTATGTGGCTTCAGCAGTGTTAGTTGATCCCCCCCCCAGCAGGGGCAGGAGCTGTGGACAGTGCTGCATTGACTAGATGGCTCAAGGGGTGCATTAACTCATGGTATGTGGCTTCAGTAGTGTTAGTTGATCCCCCCCCCAGCAGGGGCAGGAGCTGTGGACAGTGCTGCATTGACTAGATGGCTCAAGGGGTGCATTAACTCATGGTATGTGGCTTCAGCAGTGTTAGTTGATCTCCCCCCAGCAGGGGCAGGAGCTGTGGACAGTACTGCATTGACTAGATGGCTCAAGGGGTGCATTAACTCATGGTATGTGGCTTCAGCAGTGTTAGTTGATCCCCCCCCCCCAGCAGGGGCAGGAGCTGTGGACAGTGCTGCATTGACTAGATGGCTCAAGGGGTGCATTAACTCATGGTATGTGGCTTCAGCAGTGTTAGTTGATCTCCCCCCAGCAGGGACAGGAGCTGTGGACAGTACTGCATTGACTAGATGGCTCAAGGGGTGCATTAACTCATGGTATGTGGCTTCAGCAGTGTTAGTTGATCTCCCCCCAGCAGGGGCAGGAGCTGTGGACAGTACTGCGTTGACTAGATGGCTCAAGGGGTGCATTAACTCATGGTATGTGGCTTCAGCAGTGTTAGTTGATCTCCCCCCAGCAGGGGCAGGAGCTGTGGACAGTACTGCATTGACTAGATGGCTCAAGGGGTGCATTAACTCATGGTATGTGGCTTCAGCAGTGTTAGTTGATCTCCCCCCAGCAGGGACAGGAGCTGTGGACAGTACTGCATTGACTAGATGGCTCAAGGGGTGCATTAACTCATGGTATGTGGCTTCAGCAGTGTTAGTTGATCTCCCCCCAGCAGGGACAGGAGCTGTGGACAGTACTGCATTGACTAGATGGCTCAAGGGGTGCATTAACTCATGGTATGTGGCTTCAGCAGTGTTAGTTGATCTCCCCCCAGCAGGGGCAGGAGCTGTGGACAGTGCTGCATTGACTAGATGGCTCAAGGGGTGCATTAACTCATGGTATGTGGCTTCAGCAGTGTTAGTTGATCTCCCCCCAGCAGGGGCAGGAGCTGTGGACAGTACTGCGTTGACTAGATGGCTCAAGGGGTGCATTAACTCATGGTATGTGGCTTCAGCAGTGTTAGTTGATCTCCCCCCAGCAGGGGCAGGAGCTGTGGACAGTACTGCATTGACTAGATGGCTCAAGGGGTGCATTAACTCATGGTATGTGGCTTCAGCAGTGTTAGTTGATCCCCCCCCCAGCAGGGACAGGAGCTGTGGACAGTACTGCATTGACTAGATGGCTCAAGGGGTGCATTAACTCATGGTATGTGGCTTCAGCAGTGTTAGTTGATCTCCCCCCAGCAGGGGCAGGAGCTGTGGACAGTACTGCATTGACTAGATGGCTCAAGGGGTGCATTAACTCATGGTATGTGGCTTCAGCAGTGTTAGTTGATCCCCCCCCCCCAGCAGGGGCAGGAGCTGTGGACAGTACTGCATTGACTAGATGGCTCAAGGGGTGCATTAACTCATGGTATGTGGCTTCAGCAGTGTTAGTTGATCTCCCCCCAGCAGGGGCAGGAGCTTTGGACAGTACTGCATTGACTAGATGGCTCAAGGGGTGCATTAACTCATGGTATGTGGCTTCAGCAGTGTTAGTTGATCCCCCCCCCCCAGCAGGGGCAGGAGCTGTGGACAGTACTGCATTGACTAGATGGCTCAAGGGGTGCATTAACTCATGGTATGTGGCTTCAGCAGTGTTAGTTGATCTCCCCCCAGCAGGGGCAGGAGCTGTGGACAGTACTGCATTGACTAGATGGCTCAAGGGGTGCATTAACTCATGGTATGTGGCTTCAGCAGTGTTAGTTGATCTCCCCCCAGCAGGGGCAGGAGCTGTGGACAGTACTGCATTGACTAGATGGCTCAAGGGGTGCATTAACTCATGGTATGTGGCTTCAGCAGTGTTAGTTGATCTCCCCCCAGCAGGGGCAGGAGCTTTGGACAGTACTGCGTTGACTATATGGCTCAAGGGGTGCATTAACTCATGGTATGTGGCTTCAGCAGTGTTAGTTGATCCCCCCCCAGCAGGGGCAGGAGCTGTGGACAGTACTGCGTTGACTAGATGGCTCAAGGGGTGCATTAACTCATGGTATGTGGCTTCAGCAGTGTTAGTTGATCTCCCCCCAGCAGGGGCAGGAGCTGTGGACAGTACTGCATTGACTAGATGGCTCAAGGGGTGCATTAACTCATGGTATGTGGCTTCAGCAATGTTAGTTGATCTCCCCCCAGCAGGGGCAGGAGCTGTGGACAGTACTGCATTGACTAGATGGCTCAAGGGGTGCATTAACTCATGGTATGTGGCTTCAGCAGTGTTAGTTGATCTCCCCCCAGCAGGGGCAGGAGCTGTGGACAGTGCTGCATTGACTAGATGGCTCAAGGGGTGCATTAACTCATGGTATGTGGCTTCAGCAGTGTTAGTTGATCCCCCCCCCCAGCAGGGGCAGGAGCTGTGGACAGTACTGCATTGACTAGATGGCTCAAGGGGTGCATTAACTCATGGTATGTGGCTTCAGCAGTGTTAGTTGATCTCCCCCCAGCAGGGACAGGAGCTGTGGACAGTACTGCATTGACTAGATGGCTCAAGGGGTGCATTAACTCATGGTATGTGGCTTCAGCAGTGTTAGTTGATCCCCCCCCCCAGCAGGGGCAGGAGCTGTGGACAGTGCTGCATTGACTAGATGGCTCAAGGGGTGCATTAACTCATGGTATGTGGCTTCAGCAGTGTTAGTTGATCCCCCCCCAGCAGGGGCAGGAGCTGTGGACAGTGCTGCATTGACTAGATGGCTCAAGGGGTGCATTAACTCATGGTATGTGGCTTCAGCAGTGTTAGTTGATCCCCCCCCCCAGCAGGGGCAGGAGCTGTGGACAGTACTGCATTGACTAGATGGCTCAAGGGGTGCATTAACTCATGGTATGTGGCTTCAGCAGTGTTAGTTGATCTCCCCCCAGCAGGGGCAGGAGCTGTGGACAGTGCTGCATTGACTAGATGGCTCAAGGGGTGCATTAACTCATGGTATGTGGCTTCAGCAGTGTTAGTTGATCCCCCCCCCAGCAGGGGCAGGAGCTGTGGACAGTACTGCATTGACTAGATGGCTCAAGGGGTGCATTAACTCATGGTATGTGGCTTCAGCAGTGTTAGTTGATCTCCCCCCAGCAGGGACAGGAGCTGTGGACAGTACTGCATTGACTAGATGGCTCAAGGGGTGCATTAACTCATGGTATGTGGCTTCAGCAGTGTTAGTTGATCCCCCCCCCAGCAGGGGCAGGAGCTGTGGACAGTGCTGCATTGACTAGATGGCTCAAGGGGTGCATTAACTCATGGTATGTGGCTTCAGCAGTGTTAGTTGATCTCCCCCCAGCAGGGGCAGGAGCTGTGGACAGTACTGCATTGACTAGATGGCTCAAGGGGTGCATTAACTCATGGTATGTGGCTTCAGCAGTGTTAGTTGATCTCCCCCCAGCAGGGACAGGAGCTGTGGACAGTACTGCATTGACTAGATGGCTCAAGGGGTGCATTAACTCATGGTATGTGGCTTCAGCAGTGTTAGTTGATCTCCCCCCAGCAGGGGCAGGAGCTGTGGACAGTACTGCATTGACTAGATGGCTCAAGGGGTGCATTAACTCATGGTATGTGGCTTCAGCAGTGTTAGTTGATCTCCCCCCAGCAGGGGCAGGAGCTGTGGACAGTACTGCATTGACTAGATGGCTCAAGGGGTGCATTAACTCATGGTATGTGGCTTCAGCAATGTTAGTTGATCCCCCCCCAGCAGGGGCAGGAGCTGTGGACAGTGCTGCATTGACTAGATGGCTCAAGGGGTGCATTAACTCATGGTATGTGGCTTCAGCAGTGTTAGTTGATCCCCCCCCAGCAGGGGCAGGAGCTGTGGACAGTGCTGCATTGACTAGATGGCTCAAGGGGTGCATTAACTCACGGTATGTGGCTTCAGCAATGTTAGTTGATCCCCCCCCCAGCAGGGGCAGGAGCTGTGGACAGTACTGCATTGACTAGATGGCTCAAGGGGTGCATTAACTCATGGTATGTGGCTTCAGCAGTGTTAGTTGATCTCCCCCCAGCAGGGGCAGGAGCTGTGGACAGTGCTGCATTGACTAGATGGCTCAAGGGGTGCATTAACTCATGGTATGTGGCTTCAGCAGTGTTAGTTGATCCCCCCCCAGCAGGGGCAGGAGCTGTGGACAGTGCTGCATTGACTAGATGGCTCAAGGGGTGCATTAACTCATGGTATGTGGCTTCAGCAATGTTAGTTGATCCCCCCCCAGCAGGGGCAGGAGCTGTGGACAGTACTGCATTGACTAGATGGCTCAAGGGGTGCATTAACTCATGGTATGTGGCTTCAGCAATGTTAGTTGATCCCCCCCCCAGCAGGGGCAGGAGCTGTGGACAGTGCTGCATTGACTAGATGGCTCAAGGGGTGCATTAACTCATGGTATGTGGCTTCAGCAATGTTAGTTGATCCCCCCCCCCAGCAGGGGCAGGAGCTGTGGACAGTACTGCATTGACTAGATGGCTCAAGGGGTGCATTAACTCATGGTATGTGGCTTCAGCAATGTTAGTTGATCTCCCCCCAGCAGGGGCAGAAGCTGTGGACAGTACTGCATTGACTAGATGGCTCAAGGGGTGCATTAACTCATGGTATGTGGCTTCAGCAGTGTTAGTTGATCCCCCCCCCAGCAGGGGCAGGAGCTGTGGACAGTGCTGCATTGACTAGATGGCTCAAGGGGTGCATTAACTCATGGTATGTGGCTTCAGCAGTGTTAGTTGATCTCCCCCCAGCAGGGACAGGAGCTGTGGACAGTACTGCATTGACTAGATGGCTCAAGGGGTGCATTAACTCATGGTATGTGGCTTCAGCAGTGTTAGTTGATCTCCCCCCAGCAGGGGCAGGAGCTGTGGACAGTACTGCATTGACTAGATGGCTCAAGGGGTGCATTAACTCATGGTATGTGGCTTCAGCAGTGTTAGTTGATCCCCCCCCCAGCAGGGGCAGGAGCTGTGGACAGTACTGCATTGACTAGATGGCTCAAGGGGTGCATTAACTCATGGTATGTGGCTTCAGCAATGTTAGTTGATCCCCCCCCAGCAGGGGCAGGAGCTGTGGACAGTGCTGCATTGACTAGATGGCTCAAGGGGTGCATTAACTCATGGTATGTGGCTTCAGCAATGTTAGTTGATCCCCCCCCAGCAGGGGCAGGAGCTGTGGACAGTACTGCATTGACTAGATGGCTCAAGGGGTGCATTAACTCATGGTATGTGGCTTCAGCAGTGTTAGTTGATCTCCCCCCAGCAGGGGCAGGAGCTGTGGACAGTACTGCATTGACTAGATGGCTCAAGGGGTGCATTAACTCATGGTATGTGGCTTCAGCAGTGTTAGTTGATCCCCCCCCCAGCAGGGGCAGGAGCTGTGGACAGTGCTGCATTGAATAGATGGCTCAAGGGGTGCATTAACTCATGGTATGTGGCTTCAGCAGTGTTAGTTGATCTCCCCCCAGCAGGGACAGGAGCTGTGGACAGTACTGCATTGACTAGATGGCTCAAGGGGTGCATTAACTCATGGTATGTGGCTTCAGCAGTGTTGGTTGATCTCCCCCCAGCAGGGGCAGGAGCTGTGGACAGTGCTGCATTGACTAGATGGCTCAAGGGGTGCATTAACTCATGGTATGTGGCTTCAGCAGTGTTAGTTGATCCCCCCCCAGCAGGGGCAGGAGCTGTGGACAGTACTGCATTGACTAGATGGCTCAAGGGGTGCATTAACTCATGGTATGTGGCTTCAGCAGTGTTAGTTGATCTCCCCCCAGCAGGGACAGGAGCTGTGGACAGTACTGCATTGACTAGATGGCTCAAGGGGTGCATTAACTCATGGTATGTGGCTTCAGCAGTGTTAGTTGATCCCCCCCCCCAGCAGGGGCAGGAGCTGTGGACAGTGCTGCATTGACTAGATGGCTCAAGGGGTGCATTAACTCATGGTATGTGGCTTCAGCAGTGTTAGTTGATCCCCCCCCCAGCAGGGGCAGGAGCTGTGGACAGTGCTGCATTGACTAGATGGCTCAAGGGGTGCATTAACTCATGGTATGTGGCTTCAGCAGTGTTAGTTGATCTCCCCCCAGCAGGGGCAGGAGCTGTGGACAGTGCTGCATTGACTAGATGGCTCAAGGGGTGCATTAACTCATGGTATGTGGCTTCAGCAGTGTTAGTTGATCTCCCCCCAGCAGGGGCAGGAGCTGTGGACAGTACTGCATTGACTAGATGGCTCAAGGGGTGCATTAACTCATGGTTTGTGGCTTCAGCAGTGTTAGTTGATCTCCCCCCAGCAGGGACAGGAGCTGTGGACAGTACTGCATTGACTAGATGGCTCAAGGGGTGCATTAACTCATGGTATGTGGCTTCAGCAGTGTTAGTTGATCTCCCCCCAGCAGGGGCAGGAGCTGTGGACAGTACTGCATTGACTAGATGGCTCAAGGGGTGCATTAACTCATGGTATGTGGCTTCAGCAGTGTTAGTTGATCTCCCCCCAGCAGGGGCAGGAGCTGTGGACAGTACTGCATTGACTAGATGGCTCAAGGGGTGCATTAACTCATGGTATGTGGCTTCAGCAGTGTTAGTTGATCCCCCCCCAGCAGGGGCAGGAGCTGTGGACAGTGCTGCATTGACTAGATGGCTCAAGGGGTGCATTAACTCATGGTATGTGGCTTCAGCAATGTTAGTTGATCCCCCCCCCAGCAGGGGCAGGAGCTGTGGACAGTGCTGCATTGACTAGATGGCTCAAGGGGTGCATTAACTCATGGTATGTGGCTTCAGCAGTGTTAGTTGATCCCCCCCGAGCAGGGGCAGGAGCTGTGGACAGTACTGCATTGACTAGATGGCTCAAGGGGTGCTTTAACTCATGGTATGTGGCTTCAGCAGTGTTAGTTGATCTCGCCCCAGCAGGGGCAGGAGCTGTGGACAGTACTGCATTGACTAGATGGCTCAAGGGGTGCATTAACTCATGGTATGTGGCTTCAGCAGTGTTAGTTGATCTCCCCCCAGCAGGGGCAGGAGCTTTGGACAGTACTGCGTTGACTATATGGCTCAAGGGGTGCATTAACTCATGGTATGTGGCTTCAGCAGTGTTAGTTGATCTCCCCCCAGCAGGGGCAGGAGCTGTGGACAGTACTGCATTGACTAGATGGCTCAAGGGGTGCATTAACTCATGGTATGTGGCTTCAGCAGTGTTAGTTGATCTCCCCCCAGCAGGGGCAGGAGCTGTGGACAGTACTGCATTGACTAGATGGCTCAAGGGGTGCATTAACTCATGGTATGTGGCTTCAGCAGTGTTAGTTGATCTCCCCCCAGCAGGGACAGGAGCTGTGGACAGTACTGCATTGACTAGATGGCTCAAGGGGTGCATTAACTCATGGTATGTGGCTTCAGCAGTGTTAGTTGATCTCCCCCCAGCAGGGACAGGAGCTGTGGACAGTACTGCATTGACTAGATGGCTCAAGGGGTGCATTAACTCATGGTATGTGGCTTCAGCAGTGTTAGTTGATCTCCCCCCAGCAGGGACAGGAGCTGTGGACAGTACTGCATTGACTAGATGGCTCAAGGGGTGCATTAACTCATGGTATGTGGCTTCAGCAGTGTTAGTTGATCTCCCCCCAGCAGGGACAGGAGCTGTGGACAGTACTGCATTGACTAGATGGCTCAAGGGGTGCATTAACTCATGGTATGTGGCTTCAGCAGTGTTAGTTGATCTCCCCCCAGCAGGGGCAGGAGCTGTGGACAGTGCTGCATTGACTAGATGGCTCAAGGGGTGCATTAACTCATGGTATGTGGCTTCAGCAGTGTTAGTTGATCTCCCCCCAGCAGGGGCAGGAGCTGTGGACAGTACTGCGTTGACTAGATGGCTCAAGGGGTGCATTAACTCATGGTATGTGGCTTCAGCAGTGTTAGTTGATCTCCCCCCAGCAGGGGCAGGAGCTGTGGACATTACTGCATTGACTAGATGGCTCAAGGGGTGCATTAACTCATGGTATGTGGCTTCAGCAGTGTTAGTTGATCCCCCCCCAGCAGGGACAGGAGCTGTGGACAGTACTGCATTGACTAGATGGCTCAAGGGGTGCATTAACTCATGGTATGTGGCTTCAGCAGTGTTAGTTGATCTCCCCCCAGCAGGGGCAGGAGCTGTGGACAGTGCTGCATTGACTAGATGGCTCAAGGGGTGCATTAACTCATGGTATGTGGCTTCAGCAGTGTTAGTTGATCCCCCCCCCCAGCAGGGGCAGGAGCTGTGGACAGTACTGCATTGACTAGATGGCTCAAGGGGTGCATTAACTCATGGTATGTGGCTTCAGCAGTGTTAGTTGATCTCCCCCCAGCAGGGGCAGGAGCTTTGGACAGTACTGCATTGACTAGATGGCTCAAGGGGTGCATTAACTCATGGTATGTGGCTTCAGCAGTGTTAGTTGATCTCCCCCCAGCAGGGGCAGGAGCTGTGGACAGTACTGCATTGACTAGATGGCTCAAGGGGTGCATTAACTCATGGTATGTGGCTTCAGCAGTGTTAGTTGATCTCCCCCCAGCAGGGGCAGGAGCTTTGGACAGTACTGCGTTGACTATATGGCTCAAGGGGTGCATTAACTCATGGTATGTGGCTTCAGCAGTGTTAGTTGATCCCCCCCCAGCAGGGGCAGGAGCTGTGGACAGTGCTGCATTGACTAGATGGCTCAAGGGGTGCATTAACTCATGGTATGTGGCTTCAGCAGTGTTAGTTGATCTCCCCCCAGCAGGGGCAGGAGCTGTGGACAGTACTGCGTTGACTAGATGGCTCAAGGGGTGCATTAACTCATGGTATGTGGCTTCAGCAGTGTTAGTTGATCTCCCCCCAGCAGGGGCAGGAGCTGTGGACAGTACTGCATTGACTAGATGGCTCAAGGGGTGCATTAACTCATGGTATGTGGCTTCAGCAATGTTAGTTGATCTCCCCCCAGCAGGGGCAGGAGCTGTGGACAGTACTGCATTGACTAGATGGCTCAAGGGGTGCATTAACTCATGGTATGTGGCTTCAGCAGTGTTAGTTGATCCCCCCCCCCAGCAGGGACAGGAGCTGTGGACAGTACTGCATTGACTAGATGGCTCAAGGGGTGCATTAACTCATGGTATGTGGCTTCAGCAGTGTTAGTTGATCTCCCCCCAGCAGGGGCAGGAGCTGTGGACAGTACTGCATTGACTAGATGGCTCAAGGGGTGCATTAACTCATGGTATGTGGCTTCAGCAGTGTTAGTTGATCCCCCCCCCCCCCAGCAGGGGCAGGAGCTGTGGACAGTACTGCATTGACTAGATGGCTCAAGGGGTGCATTAACTCATGGTATGTGGCTTCAGCAGTGTTAGTTGATCTCCCCCCAGCAGGGGCAGGAGCTGTGGACAGTACTGCATTGACTAGATGGCTCAAGGGGTGCATTAACTCATGGTATGTGGCTTCAGCAGTGTTAGTTGATCTCCCCCCAGCAGGGCCAGGAGCTGTGGACAGTACTGCATTGACTAGATGGCTCAAGGGGTGCATTAACTCATGGTATGTGGCTTCAGCAGTGTTAGTTGATCTCCCCCCAGCAGGGGCAGGAGCTTTGGACAGTACTGCGTTGACTATATGGCTCAAGGGGTGCATTAACTCATGGTATGTGGCTTCAGCAGTGTTAGTTGATCCCCCCCCAGCAGGGGCAGGAGCTGTGGACAGTGCTGCATTGACTAGATGGCTCAAGGGGTGCATTAACTCATGGTATGTGGCTTCAGCAGTGTTAGTTGATCTCCCCCCAGCAGGGGCAGGAGCTGTGGACAGTACTGCGTTGACTAGATGGCTCAAGGGGTGCATTAACTCATGGTATGTGGCTTCAGCAGTGTTAGTTGATCTCCCCCCAGCAGGGGCAGGAGCTGTGGACAGTACTGCATTGACTAGATGGCTCAAGGGGTGCATTAACTCATGGTATGTGGCTTCAGCAATGTTAGTTGATCTCCCCCCAGCAGGGGCAGGAGCTGTGGACAGTACTGCATTGACTAGATGGCTCAAGGGGTGCATTAACTCATGGTATGTGGCTTCAGCAGTGTTAGTTGATCTCCCCCCAGCAGGGGCAGGAGCTGTGGACAGTGCTGCATTGACTAGATGGCTCAAGGGGTGCATTAACTCATGGTATGTGGCTTCAGCAGTGTTAGTTGATCCCCCCCCCAGCAGGGGCAGGAGCTGTGGACAGTACTGCATTGACTAGATGGCTCAAGGGGTGCATTAACTCATGGTATGTGGCTTCAGCAGTGTTAGTTGATCTCCCCCCAGCAGGGACAGGAGCTGTGGACAGTACTGCATTGACTAGATGGCTCAAGGGGTGCATTAACTCATGGTATGTGGCTTCAGCAGTGTTAGTTGATCCCCCCCCCAGCAGGGGCAGGAGCTGTGGACAGTGCTGCATTGACTAGATGGCTCAAGGGGTGCATTAACTCATGGTATGTGGCTTCAGCAGTGTTAGTTGATCCCCCCCCAGCAGGGGCAGGAGCTGTGGACAGTGCTGCATTGACTAGATGGCTCAAGGGGTGCATTAACTCATGGTATGTGGCTTCAGCAGTGTTAGTTGATCCCCCCCCCAGCAGGGGCAGGAGCTGTGGACAGTACTGCATTGACTAGATGGCTCAAGGGGTGCATTAACTCATGGTATGTGGCTTCAGCAGTGTTAGTTGATCTCCCCCCAGCAGGGGCAGGAGCTGTGGACATTACTGCATTGACTAGATGGCTCAAGGGGTGCATTAACTCATGGTATGTGGCTTCAGCAGTGTTAGTTGATCCCCCCCCAGCAGGGACAGGAGCTGTGGACAGTACTGCATTGACTAGATGGCTCAAGGGGTGCATTAACTCATGGTATGTGGCTTCAGCAGTGTTAGTTGATCTCCCCCCAGCAGGGGCAGGAGCTGTGGACAGTGCTGCATTGACTAGATGGCTCAAGGGGTGCATTAACTCATGGTATGTGGCTTCAGCAGTGTTAGTTGATCCCCCCCCCCCAGCAGGGGCAGGAGCTGTGGACAGTACTGCATTGACTAGATGGCTCAAGGGGTGCATTAACTCATGGTATGTGGCTTCAGCAGTGTTAGTTGATCTCCCCCCAGCAGGGGCAGGAGCTTTGGACAGTACTGCATTGACTAGATGGCTCAAGGGGTGCATTAACTCATGGTATGTGGCTTCAGCAGTGTTAGTTGATCTCCCCCCAGCAGGGGCAGGAGCTGTGGACAGTACTGCATTGACTAGATGGCTCAAGGGGTGCATTAACTCATGGTATGTGGCTTCAGCAGTGTTAGTTGATCTCCCCCCAGCAGGGGCAGGAGCTTTGGACAGTACTGCGTTGACTATATGGCTCAAGGGGTGCATTAACTCATGGTATGTGGCTTCAGCAGTGTTAGTTGATCCCCCCCCAGCAGGGGCAGGAGCTGTGGACAGTGCTGCATTGACTAGATGGCTCAAGGGGTGCATTAACTCATGGTATGTGGCTTCAGCAGTGTTAGTTGATCTCCCCCCAGCAGGGGCAGGAGCTGTGGACAGTACTGCGTTGACTAGATGGCTCAAGGGGTGCATTAACTCATGGTATGTGGCTTCAGCAGTGTTAGTTGATCTCCCCCCAGCAGGGGCAGGAGCTGTGGACAGTACTGCATTGACTAGATGGCTCAAGGGGTGCATTAACTCATGGTATGTGGCTTCAGCAATGTTAGTTGATCTCCCCCCAGCAGGGGCAGGAGCTGTGGACAGTACTGCATTGACTAGATGGCTCAAGGGGTGCATTAACTCATGGTATGTGGCTTCAGCAGTGTTAGTTGATCCCCCCCCCCAGCAGGGACAGGAGCTGTGGACAGTACTGCATTGACTAGATGGCTCAAGGGGTGCATTAACTCATGGTATGTGGCTTCAGCAGTGTTAGTTGATCCCCCCCCCAGCAGGGACAGGAGCTGTGGACAGTACTGCATTGACTAGATGGCTCAAGGGGTGCATTAACTCATGGTATGTGGCTTCAGCAGTGTTAGTTGATCTCCCCCCAGCAGGGGCAGGAGCTGTGGACATTACTGCATTGACTAGATGGCTCAAGGGGTGCATTAACTCATGGTATGTGGCTTCAGCAGTGTTAGTTGATCCCCCCCCAGCAGGGACAGGAGCTGTGGACAGTACTGCATTGACTAGATGGCTCAAGGGGTGCATTAACTCATGGTATGTGGCTTCAGCAGTGTTAGTTGATCTCCCCCCAGCAGGGGCAGGAGCTGTGGACAGTGCTGCATTGACTAGATGGCTCAAGGGGTGCATTAACTCATGGTATGTGGCTTCAGCAGTGTTAGTTGATCCCCCCCCCCCCAGCAGGGGCAGGAGCTGTGGACAGTACTGCATTGACTAGATGGCTCAAGGGGTGCATTAACTCATGGTATGTGGCTTCAGCAGTGTTAGTTGATCTCCCCCCAGCAGGGGCAGGAGCTTTGGACAGTACTGCATTGACTAGATGGCTCAAGGGGTGCATTAACTCATGGTATGTGGCTTCAGCAGTGTTAGTTGATCTCCCCCCAGCAGGGGCAGGAGCTGTGGACAGTACTGCATTGACTAGATGGCTCAAGGGGTGCATTAACTCATGGTATGTGGCTTCAGCAGTGTTAGTTGATCTCCCCCCAGCAGGGGCAGGAGCTTTGGACAGTACTGCGTTGACTATATGGCTCAAGGGGTGCATTAACTCATGGTATGTGGCTTCAGCAGTGTTAGTTGATCCCCCCCCAGCAGGGGCAGGAGCTGTGGACAGTGCTGCATTGACTAGATGGCTCAAGGGGTGCATTAACTCATGGTATGTGGCTTCAGCAGTGTTAGTTGATCTCCCCCCAGCAGGGGCAGGAGCTGTGGACAGTACTGCGTTGACTAGATGGCTCAAGGGGTGCATTAACTCATGGTATGTGGCTTCAGCAGTGTTAGTTGATCTCCCCCCAGCAGGGGCAGGAGCTGTGGACAGTACTGCATTGACTAGATGGCTCAAGGGGTGCATTAACTCATGGTATGTGGCTTCAGCAATGTTAGTTGATCTCCCCCCAGCAGGGGCAGGAGCTGTGGACAGTACTGCATTGACTAGATGGCTCAAGGGGTGCATTAACTCATGGTATGTGGCTTCAGCAGTGTTAGTTGATCCCCCCCCCCAGCAGGGACAGGAGCTGTGGACAGTACTGCATTGACTAGATGGCTCAAGGGGTGCATTAACTCATGGTATGTGGCTTCAGCAGTGTTAGTTGATCTCCCCCCAGCAGGGGCAGGAGCTGTGGACAGTACTGCATTGACTAGATGGCTCAAGGGGTGCATTAACTCATGGTATGTGGCTTCAGCAGTGTTAGTTGATCCCCCCCCCCCAGCAGGGGCAGGAGCTGTGGACAGTACTGCATTGACTAGATGGCTCAAGGGGTGCATTAACTCATGGTATGTGGCTTCAGCAGTGTTAGTTGATCTCCCCCCAGCAGGGGCAGGAGCTGTGGACAGTACTGCATTGACTAGATGGCTCAAGGGGTGCATTAACTCATGGTATGTGGCTTCAGCAGTGTTAGTTGATCTCCCCCCAGCAGGGCCAGGAGCTGTGGACAGTACTGCATTGACTAGATGGCTCAAGGGGTGCATTAACTCATGGTATGTGGCTTCAGCAGTGTTAGTTGATCTCCCCCCAGCAGGGGCAGGAGCTTTGGACAGTACTGCGTTGACTATATGGCTCAAGGGGTGCATTAACTCATGGTATGTGGCTTCAGCAGTGTTAGTTGATCCCCCCCCCCCCCAGCAGGGGCAGGAGCTGTGGACAGTACTGCATTGACTAGATGGCTCAAGGGGTGCATTAACTCATGGTATGTGGCTTCAGCAATGTTAGTTGATCTCCCCCCAGCAGGGGCAGGAGCTGTGGACAGTACTGCATTGACTAGATGGCTCAAGGGGTGCATTAACTCATGGTATGTGGCTTCAGCAGTGTTAGTTGATCTCCCCCCAGCAGGGGCAGGAGCTGTGGACAGTGCTGCATTGACTAGATGGCTCAAGGGGTGCATTAACTCATGGTATGTGGCTTCAGCAGTGTTAGTTGATCCCCCCCCCAGCAGGGGCAGGAGCTGTGGACAGTACTGCATTGACTAGATGGCTCAAGGGGTGCATTAACTCATGGTATGTGGCTTCAGCAGTGTTAGTTGATCTCCCCCCAGCAGGGACAGGAGCTGTGGACAGTACTGCATTGACTAGATGGCTCAAGGGGTGCATTAACTCATGGTATGTGGCTTCAGCAGTGTTAGTTGATCCCCCCCCCCAGCAGGGGCAGGAGCTGTGGACAGTGCTGCATTGACTAGATGGCTCAAGGGGTGCATTAACTCATGGTATGTGGCTTCAGCAGTGTTAGTTGATCCCCCCCCAGCAGGGGCAGGAGCTGTGGACAGTGCTGCATTGACTAGATGGCTCAAGGGGTGCATTAACTCATGGTATGTGGCTTCAGCAGTGTTAGTTGATCCCCCCCCCAGCAGGGGCAGGAGCTGTGGACAGTACTGCATTGACTAGATGGCTCAAGGGGTGCATTAACTCATGGTATGTGGCTTCAGCAGTGTTAGTTGATCTCCCCCCAGCAGGGGCAGGAGCTGTGGACATTACTGCATTGACTAGATGGCTCAAGGGGTGCATTAACTCATGGTATGTGGCTTCAGCAGTGTTAGTTGATCCCCCCCCAGCAGGGACAGGAGCTGTGGACAGTACTGCATTGACTAGATGGCTCAAGGGGTGCATTAACTCATGGTATGTGGCTTCAGCAGTGTTAGTTGATCTCCCCCCAGCAGGGGCAGGAGCTGTGGACAGTGCTGCATTGACTAGATGGCTCAAGGGGTGCATTAACTCATGGTATGTGGCTTCAGCAGTGTTAGTTGATCCCCCCCCCCCAGCAGGGGCAGGAGCTGTGGACAGTACTGCATTGACTAGATGGCTCAAGGGGTGCATTAACTCATGGTATGTGGCTTCAGCAGTGTTAGTTGATCTCCCCCCAGCAGGGGCAGGAGCTTTGGACAGTACTGCATTGACTAGATGGCTCAAGGGGTGCATTAACTCATGGTATGTGGCTTCAGCAGTGTTAGTTGATCTCCCCCCAGCAGGGGCAGGAGCTGTGGACAGTACTGCATTGACTAGATGGCTCAAGGGGTGCATTAACTCATGGTATGTGGCTTCAGCAGTGTTAGTTGATCTCCCCCCAGCAGGGGCAGGAGCTTTGGACAGTACTGCGTTGACTATATGGCTCAAGGGGTGCATTAACTCATGGTATGTGGCTTCAGCAGTGTTAGTTGATCCCCCCCCAGCAGGGGCAGGAGCTGTGGACAGTGCTGCATTGACTAGATGGCTCAAGGGGTGCATTAACTCATGGTATGTGGCTTCAGCAGTGTTAGTTGATCTCCCCCCAGCAGGGGCAGGAGCTGTGGACAGTACTGCGTTGACTAGATGGCTCAAGGGGTGCATTAACTCATGGTATGTGGCTTCAGCAGTGTTAGTTGATCTCCCCCCAGCAGGGGCAGGAGCTGTGGACAGTACTGCATTGACTAGATGGCTCAAGGGGTGCATTAACTCATGGTATGTGGCTTCAGCAATGTTAGTTGATCTCCCCCCAGCAGGGGCAGGAGCTGTGGACAGTACTGCATTGACTAGATGGCTCAAGGGGTGCATTAACTCATGGTATGTGGCTTCAGCAGTGTTAGTTGATCCCCCCCCCCAGCAGGGACAGGAGCTGTGGACAGTACTGCATTGACTAGATGGCTCAAGGGGTGCATTAACTCATGGTATGTGGCTTCAGCAGTGTTAGTTGATCCCCCCCCCAGCAGGGACAGGAGCTGTGGACAGTACTGCATTGACTAGATGGCTCAAGGGGTGCATTAACTCATGGTATGTGGCTTCAGCAGTGTTAGTTGATCTCCCCCCAGCAGGGGCAGGAGCTGTGGACATTACTGCATTGACTAGATGGCTCAAGGGGTGCATTAACTCATGGTATGTGGCTTCAGCAGTGTTAGTTGATCCCCCCCCAGCAGGGACAGGAGCTGTGGACAGTACTGCATTGACTAGATGGCTCAAGGGGTGCATTAACTCATGGTATGTGGCTTCAGCAGTGTTAGTTGATCTCCCCCCAGCAGGGGCAGGAGCTGTGGACAGTGCTGCATTGACTAGATGGCTCAAGGGGTGCATTAACTCATGGTATGTGGCTTCAGCAGTGTTAGTTGATCCCCCCCCCCCAGCAGGGGCAGGAGCTGTGGACAGTACTGCATTGACTAGATGGCTCAAGGGGTGCATTAACTCATGGTATGTGGCTTCAGCAGTGTTAGTTGATCTCCCCCCAGCAGGGGCAGGAGCTTTGGACAGTACTGCATTGACTAGATGGCTCAAGGGGTGCATTAACTCATGGTATGTGGCTTCAGCAGTGTTAGTTGATCTCCCCCCAGCAGGGGCAGGAGCTGTGGACAGTACTGCATTGACTAGATGGCTCAAGGGGTGCATTAACTCATGGTATGTGGCTTCAGCAGTGTTAGTTGATCTCCCCCCAGCAGGGGCAGGAGCTTTGGACAGTACTGCGTTGACTATATGGCTCAAGGGGTGCATTAACTCATGGTATGTGGCTTCAGCAGTGTTAGTTGATCCCCCCCCAGCAGGGGCAGGAGCTGTGGACAGTGCTGCATTGACTAGATGGCTCAAGGGGTGCATTAACTCATGGTATGTGGCTTCAGCAGTGTTAGTTGATCTCCCCCCAGCAGGGGCAGGAGCTGTGGACAGTACTGCGTTGACTAGATGGCTCAAGGGGTGCATTAACTCATGGTATGTGGCTTCAGCAGTGTTAGTTGATCTCCCCCCAGCAGGGGCAGGAGCTGTGGACAGTACTGCATTGACTAGATGGCTCAAGGGGTGCATTAACTCATGGTATGTGGCTTCAGCAATGTTAGTTGATCTCCCCCCAGCAGGGGCAGGAGCTGTGGACAGTACTGCATTGACTAGATGGCTCAAGGGGTGCATTAACTCATGGTATGTGGCTTCAGCAGTGTTAGTTGATCCCCCCCCCCAGCAGGGACAGGAGCTGTGGACAGTACTGCATTGACTAGATGGCTCAAGGGGTGCATTAACTCATGGTATGTGGCTTCAGCAGTGTTAGTTGATCTCCCCCCAGCAGGGGCAGGAGCTGTGGACAGTACTGCATTGACTAGATGGCTCAAGGGGTGCATTAACTCATGGTATGTGGCTTCAGCAGTGTTAGTTGATCCCCCCCCCCCAGCAGGGGCAGGAGCTGTGGACAGTACTGCATTGACTAGATGGCTCAAGGGGTGCATTAACTCATGGTATGTGGCTTCAGCAGTGTTAGTTGATCTCCCCCCAGCAGGGGCAGGAGCTGTGGACAGTACTGCATTGACTAGATGGCTCAAGGGGTGCATTAACTCATGGTATGTGGCTTCAGCAGTGTTAGTTGATCTCCCCCCAGCAGGGCCAGGAGCTGTGGACAGTACTGCATTGACTAGATGGCTCAAGGGGTGCATTAACTCATGGTATGTGGCTTCAGCAGTGTTAGTTGATCTCCCCCCAGCAGGGGCAGGAGCTTTGGACAGTACTGCGTTGACTATATGGCTCAAGGGGTGCATTAACTCATGGTATGTGGCTTCAGCAGTGTTAGTTGATCCCCCCCCAGCAGGGGCAGGAGCTGTGGACAGTGCTGCATTGACTAGATGGCTCAAGGGGTGCATTAACTCATGGTATGTGGCTTCAGCAGTGTTAGTTGATCTCCCCCCAGCAGGGGCAGGAGCTGTGGACAGTACTGCGTTGACTAGATGGCTCAAGGGGTGCATTAACTCATGGTATGTGGCTTCAGCAGTGTTAGTTGATCTCCCCCCAGCAGGGGCAGGAGCTGTGGACAGTACTGCATTGACTAGATGGCTCAAGGGGTGCATTAACTCATGGTATGTGGCTTCAGCAATGTTAGTTGATCTCCCCCCAGCAGGGGCAGGAGCTGTGGACAGTACTGCATTGACTAGATGGCTCAAGGGGTGCATTAACTCATGGTATGTGGCTTCAGCAGTGTTAGTTGATCCCCCCCCCAGCAGGGGCAGGAGCTGTGGACAGTACTGCATTGACTAGATGGCTCAAGGGGTGCATTAACTCATGGTATGTGGCTTCAGCAGTGTTAGTTGATCCCCCCCCAGCAGGGGCAGGAGCTGTGGACAGTACTGCATTGACTAGATGGCTCAAGGGGTGCATTAACTCATGGTATGTGGCTTCAGCAGTGTTAGTTGATCTCCCCCCAGCAGGGGCAGGAGCTGTGGACAGTACTGCATTGACTAGATGGCTCAAGGGGTGCATTAACTCATGGTATGTGGCTTCAGCAGTGTTAGTTGATCTCCCCCCAGCAGGGACAGGAGCTGTGGACAGTACTGCATTGACTAGATGGCTCAAGGGGTGCATTAACTCATGGTATGTGGCTTCAGCAGTGTTAGTTGATCTCCCCCCAGCAGGGACAGGAGCTGTGGACAGTACTGCATTGACTAGATGGCTCAAGGGGTGCATTAACTCATGGTATGTGGCTTCAGCAGTGTTAGTTGATCTCCCCCCAGCAGGGGCAGGAGCTGTGGACAGTGCTGCATTGACTAGATGGCTCAAGGGGTGCATTAACTCATGGTATGTGGCTTCAGCAGTGTTAGTTGATCTCCCCCCAGCAGGGGCAGGAGCTGTGGACAGTACTGCGTTGACTAGATGGCTCAAGGGGTGCATTAACTCATGGTATGTGGCTTCAGCAGTGTTAGTTGATCTCCCCCCAGCAGGGGCAGGAGCTGTGGACAGTACTGCATTGACTAGATGGCTCAAGGGGTGCATTAACTCATGGTATGTGGCTTCAGCAGTGTTAGTTGATCCCCCCCCCAGCAGGGACAGGAGCTGTGGACAGTACTGCATTGACTAGATGGCTCAAGGGGTGCATTAACTCATGGTATGTGGCTTCAGCAGTGTTAGTTGATCTCCCCCCAGCAGGGGCAGGAGCTGTGGACAGTACTGCATTGACTAGATGGCTCAAGGGGTGCATTAACTCATGGTATGTGGCTTCAGCAGTGTTAGTTGATCCCCCCCCCCCAGCAGGGGCAGGAGCTGTGGACAGTACTGCATTGACTAGATGGCTCAAGGGGTGCATTAACTCATGGTATGTGGCTTCAGCAGTGTTAGTTGATCTCCCCCCAGCAGGGGCAGGAGCTTTGGACAGTACTGCATTGACTAGATGGCTCAAGGGGTGCATTAACTCATGGTATGTGGCTTCAGCAGTGTTAGTTGATCCCCCCCCCCCCAGCAGGGGCAGGAGCTGTGGACAGTACTGCATTGACTAGATGGCTCAAGGGGTGCATTAACTCATGGTATGTGGCTTCAGCAGTGTTAGTTGATCTCCCCCCAGCAGGGGCAGGAGCTGTGGACAGTACTGCATTGACTAGATGGCTCAAGGGGTGCATTAACTCATGGTATGTGGCTTCAGCAGTGTTAGTTGATCTCCCCCCAGCAGGGGCAGGAGCTGTGGACAGTACTGCATTGACTAGATGGCTCAAGGGGTGCATTAACTCATGGTATGTGGCTTCAGCAGTGTTAGTTGATCTCCCCCCAGCAGGGGCAGGAGCTTTGGACAGTACTGCGTTGACTATATGGCTCAAGGGGTGCATTAACTCATGGTATGTGGCTTCAGCAGTGTTAGTTGATCCCCCCCCAGCAGGGGCAGGAGCTGTGGACAGTACTGCGTTGACTAGATGGCTCAAGGGGTGCATTAACTCATGGTATGTGGCTTCAGCAGTGTTAGTTGATCTCCCCCCAGCAGGGGCAGGAGCTGTGGACAGTACTGCATTGACTAGATGGCTCAAGGGGTGCATTAACTCATGGTATGTGGCTTCAGCAATGTTAGTTGATCTCCCCCCAGCAGGGGCAGGAGCTGTGGACAGTACTGCATTGACTAGATGGCTCAAGGGGTGCATTAACTCATGGTATGTGGCTTCAGCAGTGTTAGTTGATCTCCCCCCAGCAGGGGCAGGAGCTGTGGACAGTGCTGCATTGACTAGATGGCTCAAGGGGTGCATTAACTCATGGTATGTGGCTTCAGCAGTGTTAGTTGATCCCCCCCCCCAGCAGGGGCAGGAGCTGTGGACAGTACTGCATTGACTAGATGGCTCAAGGGGTGCATTAACTCATGGTATGTGGCTTCAGCAGTGTTAGTTGATCTCCCCCCAGCAGGGACAGGAGCTGTGGACAGTACTGCATTGACTAGATGGCTCAAGGGGTGCATTAACTCATGGTATGTGGCTTCAGCAGTGTTAGTTGATCCCCCCCCCCAGCAGGGGCAGGAGCTGTGGACAGTGCTGCATTGACTAGATGGCTCAAGGGGTGCATTAACTCATGGTATGTGGCTTCAGCAGTGTTAGTTGATCCCCCCCCAGCAGGGGCAGGAGCTGTGGACAGTGCTGCATTGACTAGATGGCTCAAGGGGTGCATTAACTCATGGTATGTGGCTTCAGCAGTGTTAGTTGATCCCCCCCCCCAGCAGGGGCAGGAGCTGTGGACAGTACTGCATTGACTAGATGGCTCAAGGGGTGCATTAACTCATGGTATGTGGCTTCAGCAGTGTTAGTTGATCTCCCCCCAGCAGGGGCAGGAGCTGTGGACAGTGCTGCATTGACTAGATGGCTCAAGGGGTGCATTAACTCATGGTATGTGGCTTCAGCAGTGTTAGTTGATCCCCCCCCCAGCAGGGGCAGGAGCTGTGGACAGTACTGCATTGACTAGATGGCTCAAGGGGTGCATTAACTCATGGTATGTGGCTTCAGCAGTGTTAGTTGATCTCCCCCCAGCAGGGACAGGAGCTGTGGACAGTACTGCATTGACTAGATGGCTCAAGGGGTGCATTAACTCATGGTATGTGGCTTCAGCAGTGTTAGTTGATCCCCCCCCCAGCAGGGGCAGGAGCTGTGGACAGTGCTGCATTGACTAGATGGCTCAAGGGGTGCATTAACTCATGGTATGTGGCTTCAGCAGTGTTAGTTGATCTCCCCCCAGCAGGGGCAGGAGCTGTGGACAGTACTGCATTGACTAGATGGCTCAAGGGGTGCATTAACTCATGGTATGTGGCTTCAGCAGTGTTAGTTGATCTCCCCCCAGCAGGGACAGGAGCTGTGGACAGTACTGCATTGACTAGATGGCTCAAGGGGTGCATTAACTCATGGTATGTGGCTTCAGCAGTGTTAGTTGATCTCCCCCCAGCAGGGGCAGGAGCTGTGGACAGTACTGCATTGACTAGATGGCTCAAGGGGTGCATTAACTCATGGTATGTGGCTTCAGCAGTGTTAGTTGATCTCCCCCCAGCAGGGGCAGGAGCTGTGGACAGTACTGCATTGACTAGATGGCTCAAGGGGTGCATTAACTCATGGTATGTGGCTTCAGCAATGTTAGTTGATCCCCCCCCAGCAGGGGCAGGAGCTGTGGACAGTGCTGCATTGACTAGATGGCTCAAGGGGTGCATTAACTCATGGTATGTGGCTTCAGCAGTGTTAGTTGATCCCCCCCCAGCAGGGGCAGGAGCTGTGGACAGTGCTGCATTGACTAGATGGCTCAAGGGGTGCATTAACTCACGGTATGTGGCTTCAGCAATGTTAGTTGATCCCCCCCCCAGCAGGGGCAGGAGCTGTGGACAGTACTGCATTGACTAGATGGCTCAAGGGGTGCATTAACTCATGGTATGTGGCTTCAGCAGTGTTAGTTGATCTCCCCCCAGCAGGGGCAGGAGCTGTGGACAGTGCTGCATTGACTAGATGGCTCAAGGGGTGCATTAACTCATGGTATGTGGCTTCAGCAGTGTTAGTTGATCCCCCCCCAGCAGGGGCAGGAGCTGTGGACAGTGCTGCATTGACTAGATGGCTCAAGGGGTGCATTAACTCATGGTATGTGGCTTCAGCAATGTTAGTTGATCCCCCCCCAGCAGGGGCAGGAGCTGTGGACAGTACTGCATTGACTAGATGGCTCAAGGGGTGCATTAACTCATGGTACGTGGCTTCAGCAATGTTAGTTGATCCCCCCCCCAGCAGGGGCAGGAGCTGTGGACAGTGCTGCATTGACTAGATGGCTCAAGGGGTGCATTAACTCATGGTATGTGGCTTCAGCAATGTTAGTTGATCCCCCCCCCCAGCAGGGGCAGGAGCTGTGGACAGTACTGCATTGACTAGATGGCTCAAGGGGTGCATTAACTCATGGTATGTGGCTTCAGCAATGTTAGTTGATCTCCCCCCAGCAGGGGCAGAAGCTGTGGACAGTACTGCATTGACTAGATGGCTCAAGGGGTGCATTACCTCATGGTATGTGGCTTCAGCAGTGTTAGTTGATCCCCCCCCCAGCAGGGGCAGGAGCTGTGGACAGTGCTGCATTGACTAGATGGCTCAAGGGGTGCATTAACTCATGGTATGTGGCTTCAGCAGTGTTAGTTGATCTCCCCCCAGCAGGGACAGGAGCTGTGGACAGTACTGCATTGACTAGATGGCTCAAGGGGTGCATTAACTCATGGTATGTGGCTTCAGCAGTGTTAGTTGATCTCCCCCCAGCAGGGGCAGGAGCTGTGGACAGTACTGCATTGACTAGATGGCTCAAGGGGTGCATTAACTCATGGTATGTGGCTTCAGCAGTGTTAGTTGATCCCCCCCCCAGCAGGGGCAGGAGCTGTGGACAGTACTGCATTGACTAGATGGCTCAAGGGGTGCATTAACTCATGGTATGTGGCTTCAGCAATGTTAGTTGATCCCCCCCCAGCAGGGGCAGGAGCTGTGGACAGTGCTGCATTGACTAGATGGCTCAAGGGGTGCATTAACTCATGGTATGTGGCTTCAGCAATGTTAGTTGATCCCCCCCCAGCAGGGGCAGGAGCTGTGGACAGTACTGCATTGACTAGATGGCTCAAGGGGTGCATTAACTCATGGTATGTGGCTTCAGCAGTGTTAGTTGATCTCCCCCCAGCAGGGGCAGGAGCTGTGGACAGTACTGCATTGACTAGATGGCTCAAGGGGTGCATTAACTCATGGTATGTGGCTTCAGCAGTGTTAGTTGATCCCCCCCCCAGCAGGGGCAGGAGCTGTGGACAGTGCTGCATTGAATAGATGGCTCAAGGGGTGCATTAACTCATGGTATGTGGCTTCAGCAGTGTTAGTTGATCTCCCCCCAGCAGGGACAGGAGCTGTGGACAGTACTGCATTGACTAGATGGCTCAAGGGGTGCATTAACTCATGGTATGTGGCTTCAGCAGTGTTGGTTGATCTCCCCCCAGCAGGGGCAGGAGCTGTGGACAGTGCTGCATTGACTAGATGGCTCAAGGGGTGCATTAACTCATGGTATGTGGCTTCAGCAGTGTTAGTTGATCCCCCCCCAGCAGGGGCAGGAGCTGTGGACAGTACTGCATTGACTAGATGGCTCAAGGGGTGCATTAACTCATGGTATGTGGCTTCAGCAGTGTTAGTTGATCTCCCCCCAGCAGGGACAGGAGCTGTGGACAGTACTGCATTGACTAGATGGCTCAAGGGGTGCATTAACTCATGGTATGTGGCTTCAGCAGTGTTAGTTGATCCCCCCCCCCAGCAGGGGCAGGAGCTGTGGACAGTGCTGCATTGACTAGATGGCTCAAGGGGTGCATTAACTCATGGTATGTGGCTTCAGCAGTGTTAGTTGATCCCCCCCCCAGCAGGGGCAGGAGCTGTGGACAGTGCTGCATTGACTAGATGGCTCAAGGGGTGCATTAACTCATGGTATGTGGCTTCAGCAGTGTTAGTTGATCTCCCCCCAGCAGGGGCAGGAGCTGTGGACAGTGCTGCATTGACTAGATGGCTCAAGGGGTGCATTAACTCATGGTATGTGGCTTCAGCAGTGTTAGTTGATCTCCCCCCAGCAGGGGCAGGAGCTGTGGACAGTACTGCATTGACTAGATGGCTCAAGGGGTGCATTAACTCATGGTTTGTGGCTTCAGCAGTGTTAGTTGATCTCCCCCCAGCAGGGACAGGAGCTGTGGACAGTACTGCATTGACTAGATGGCTCAAGGGGTGCATTAACTCATGGTATGTGGCTTCAGCAGTGTTAGTTGATCTCCCCCCAGCAGGGGCAGGAGCTGTGGACAGTACTGCATTGACTAGATGGCTCAAGGGGTGCATTAACTCATGGTATGTGGCTTCAGCAGTGTTAGTTGATCTCCCCCCAGCAGGGGCAGGAGCTGTGGACAGTACTGCATTGACTAGATGGCTCAAGGGGTGCATTAACTCATGGTATGTGGCTTCAGCAGTGTTAGTTGATCCCCCCCCAGCAGGGGCAGGAGCTGTGGACAGTGCTGCATTGACTAGATGGCTCAAGGGGTGCATTAACTCATGGTATGTGGCTTCAGCAATGTTAGTTGATCCCCCCCCCAGCAGGGGCAGGAGCTGTGGACAGTGCTGCATTGACTAGATGGCTCAAGGGGTGCATTAACTCATGGTATGTGGCTTCAGCAGTGTTAGTTGATCCCCCCCGAGCAGGGGCAGGAGCTGTGGACAGTACTGCATTGACTAGATGGCTCAAGGGGTGCTTTAACTCATGGTATGTGGCTTCAGCAGTGTTAGTTGATCTCGCCCCAGCAGGGGCAGGAGCTGTGGACAGTACTGCATTGACTAGATGGCTCAAGGGGTGCATTAACTCATGGTATGTGGCTTCAGCAGTGTTAGTTGATCTCCCCCCAGCAGGGGCAGGAGCTTTGGACAGTACTGCGTTGACTATATGGCTCAAGGGGTGCATTAACTCATGGTATGTGGCTTCAGCAGTGTTAGTTGATCTCCCCCCAGCAGGGGCAGGAGCTGTGGACAGTACTGCATTGACTAGATGGCTCAAGGGGTGCATTAACTCATGGTATGTGGCTTCAGCAGTGTTAGTTGATCTCCCCCCAGCAGGGGCAGGAGCTGTGGACAGTACTGCATTGACTAGATGGCTCAAGGGGTGCATTAACTCATGGTATGTGGCTTCAGCAGTGTTAGTTGATCTCCCCCCAGCAGGGACAGGAGCTGTGGACAGTACTGCATTGACTAGATGGCTCAAGGGGTGCATTAACTCATGGTATGTGGCTTCAGCAGTGTTAGTTGATCTCCCCCCAGCAGGGACAGGAGCTGTGGACAGTACTGCATTGACTAGATGGCTCAAGGGGTGCATTAACTCATGGTATGTGGCTTCAGCAGTGTTAGTTGATCTCCCCCCAGCAGGGACAGGAGCTGTGGACAGTACTGCATTGACTAGATGGCTCAAGGGGTGCATTAACTCATGGTATGTGGCTTCAGCAGTGTTAGTTGATCTCCCCCCAGCAGGGACAGGAGCTGTGGACAGTACTGCATTGACTAGATGGCTCAAGGGGTGCATTAACTCATGGTATGTGGCTTCAGCAGTGTTAGTTGATCTCCCCCCAGCAGGGGCAGGAGCTGTGGACAGTGCTGCATTGACTAGATGGCTCAAGGGGTGCATTAACTCATGGTATGTGGCTTCAGCAGTGTTAGTTGATCTCCCCCCAGCAGGGGCAGGAGCTGTGGACAGTACTGCGTTGACTAGATGGCTCAAGGGGTGCATTAACTCATGGTATGTGGCTTCAGCAGTGTTAGTTGATCTCCCCCCAGCAGGGGCAGGAGCTGTGGACATTACTGCATTGACTAGATGGCTCAAGGGGTGCATTAACTCATGGTATGTGGCTTCAGCAGTGTTAGTTGATCCCCCCCCAGCAGGGACAGGAGCTGTGGACAGTACTGCATTGACTAGATGGCTCAAGGGGTGCATTAACTCATGGTATGTGGCTTCAGCAGTGTTAGTTGATCTCCCCCCAGCAGGGGCAGGAGCTGTGGACAGTGCTGCATTGACTAGATGGCTCAAGGGGTGCATTAACTCATGGTATGTGGCTTCAGCAGTGTTAGTTGATCCCCCCCCCAGCAGGGGCAGGAGCTGTGGACAGTACTGCATTGACTAGATGGCTCAAGGGGTGCATTAACTCATGGTATGTGGCTTCAGCAGTGTTAGTTGATCTCCCCCCAGCAGGGGCAGGAGCTTTGGACAGTACTGCATTGACTAGATGGCTCAAGGGGTGCATTAACTCATGGTATGTGGCTTCAGCAGTGTTAGTTGATCTCCCCCCAGCAGGGGCAGGAGCTGTGGACAGTACTGCATTGACTAGATGGCTCAAGGGGTGCATTAACTCATGGTATGTGGCTTCAGCAGTGTTAGTTGATCTCCCCCCAGCAGGGGCAGGAGCTTTGGACAGTACTGCGTTGACTATATGGCTCAAGGGGTGCATTAACTCATGGTATGTGGCTTCAGCAGTGTTAGTTGATCCCCCCCCAGCAGGGGCAGGAGCTGTGGACAGTGCTGCATTGACTAGATGGCTCAAGGGGTGCATTAACTCATGGTATGTGGCTTCAGCAGTGTTAGTTGATCTCCCCCCAGCAGGGGCAGGAGCTGTGGACAGTACTGCGTTGACTAGATGGCTCAAGGGGTGCATTAACTCATGGTATGTGGCTTCAGCAGTGTTAGTTGATCTCCCCCCAGCAGGGGCAGGAGCTGTGGACAGTACTGCATTGACTAGATGGCTCAAGGGGTGCATTAACTCATGGTATGTGGCTTCAGCAATGTTAGTTGATCTCCCCCCAGCAGGGGCAGGAGCTGTGGACAGTACTGCATTGACTAGATGGCTCAAGGGGTGCATTAACTCATGGTATGTGGCTTCAGCAGTGTTAGTTGATCCCCCCCCCCAGCAGGGACAGGAGCTGTGGACAGTACTGCATTGACTAGATGGCTCAAGGGGTGCATTAACTCATGGTATGTGGCTTCAGCAGTGTTAGTTGATCTCCCCCCAGCAGGGGCAGGAGCTGTGGACAGTACTGCATTGACTAGATGGCTCAAGGGGTGCATTAACTCATGGTATGTGGCTTCAGCAGTGTTAGTTGATCCCCCCCCCCCCCAGCAGGGGCAGGAGCTGTGGACAGTACTGCATTGACTAGATGGCTCAAGGGGTGCATTAACTCATGGTATGTGGCTTCAGCAGTGTTAGTTGATCTCCCCCCAGCAGGGGCAGGAGCTGTGGACAGTACTGCATTGACTAGATGGCTCAAGGGGTGCATTAACTCATGGTATGTGGCTTCAGCAGTGTTAGTTGATCTCCCCCCAGCAGGGCCAGGAGCTGTGGACAGTACTGCATTGACTAGATGGCTCAAGGGGTGCATTAACTCATGGTATGTGGCTTCAGCAGTGTTAGTTGATCTCCCCCCAGCAGGGGCAGGAGCTTTGGACAGTACTGCGTTGACTATATGGCTCAAGGGGTGCATTAACTCATGGTATGTGGCTTCAGCAGTGTTAGTTGATCCCCCCCCAGCAGGGGCAGGAGCTGTGGACAGTGCTGCATTGACTAGATGGCTCAAGGGGTGCATTAACTCATGGTATGTGGCTTCAGCAGTGTTAGTTGATCTCCCCCCAGCAGGGGCAGGAGCTGTGGACAGTACTGCGTTGACTAGATGGCTCAAGGGGTGCATTAACTCATGGTATGTGGCTTCAGCAGTGTTAGTTGATCTCCCCCCAGCAGGTGCAGGAGCTGTGGACAGTACTGCATTGACTAGATGGCTCAAGGGGTGCATTAACTCATGGTATGTGGCTTCAGCAATGTTAGTTGATCTCCCCCCAGCAGGGGCAGGAGCTGTGGACAGTACTGCATTGACTAGATGGCTCAAGGGGTGCATTAACTCATGGTATGTGGCTTCAGCAGTGTTAGTTGATCTCCCCCCAGCAGGGGCAGGAGCTGTGGACAGTGCTGCATTGACTAGATGGCTCAAGGGGTGCATTAACTCATGGTATGTGGCTTCAGCAGTGTTAGTTGATCCCCCCCCCAGCAGGGGCAGGAGCTGTGGACAGTACTGCATTGACTAGATGGCTCAAGGGGTGCATTAACTCATGGTATGTGGCTTCAGCAGTGTTAGTTGATCTCCCCCCAGCAGGGACAGGAGCTGTGGACAGTACTGCATTGACTAGATGGCTCAAGGGGTGCATTAACTCATGGTATGTGGCTTCAGCAGTGTTAGTTGATCCCCCCCCCAGCAGGGGCAGGAGCTGTGGACAGTGCTGCATTGACTAGATGGCTCAAGGGGTGCATTAACTCATGGTATGTGGCTTCAGCAGTGTTAGTTGATCCCCCCCCAGCAGGGGCAGGAGCTGTGGACAGTGCTGCATTGACTAGATGGCTCAAGGGGTGCATTAACTCATGGTATGTGGCTTCAGCAGTGTTAGTTGATCCCCCCCCCAGCAGGGGCAGGAGCTGTGGACAGTACTGCATTGACTAGATGGCTCAAGGGGTGCATTAACTCATGGTATGTGGCTTCAGCAGTGTTAGTTGATCTCCCCCCAGCAGGGGCAGGAGCTGTGGACATTACTGCATTGACTAGATGGCTCAAGGGGTGCATTAACTCATGGTATGTGGCTTCAGCAGTGTTAGTTGATCCCCCCCCAGCAGGGACAGGAGCTGTGGACAGTACTGCATTGACTAGATGGCTCAAGGGGTGCATTAACTCATGGTATGTGGCTTCAGCAGTGTTAGTTGATCTCCCCCCAGCAGGGGCAGGAGCTGTGGACAGTGCTGCATTGACTAGATGGCTCAAGGGGTGCATTAACTCATGGTATGTGGCTTCAGCAGTGTTAGTTGATCCCCCCCCCCCAGCAGGGGCAGGAGCTGTGGACAGTACTGCATTGACTAGATGGCTCAAGGGGTGCATTAACTCATGGTATGTGGCTTCAGCAGTGTTAGTTGATCTCCCCCCAGCAGGGGCAGGAGCTTTGGACAGTACTGCATTGACTAGATGGCTCAAGGGGTGCATTAACTCATGGTATGTGGCTTCAGCAGTGTTAGTTGATCTCCCCCCAGCAGGGGCAGGAGCTGTGGACAGTACTGCATTGACTAGATGGCTCAAGGGGTGCATTAACTCATGGTATGTGGCTTCAGCAGTGTTAGTTGATCTCCCCCCAGCAGGGGCAGGAGCTTTGGACAGTACTGCGTTGACTATATGGCTCAAGGGGTGCATTAACTCATGGTATGTGGCTTCAGCAGTGTTAGTTGATCCCCCCCCAGCAGGGGCAGGAGCTGTGGACAGTGCTGCATTGACTAGATGGCTCAAGGGGTGCATTAACTCATGGTATGTGGCTTCAGCAGTGTTAGTTGATCTCCCCCCAGCAGGGGCAGGAGCTGTGGACAGTACTGCGTTGACTAGATGGCTCAAGGGGTGCATTAACTCATGGTATGTGGCTTCAGCAGTGTTAGTTGATCTCCCCCCAGCAGGGGCAGGAGCTGTGGACAGTACTGCATTGACTAGATGGCTCAAGGGGTGCATTAACTCATGGTATGTGGCTTCAGCAATGTTAGTTGATCTCCCCCCAGCAGGGGCAGGAGCTGTGGACAGTACTGCATTGACTAGATGGCTCAAGGGGTGCATTAACTCATGGTATGTGGCTTCAGCAGTGTTAGTTGATCCCCCCCCCCAGCAGGGACAGGAGCTGTGGACAGTACTGCATTGACTAGATGGCTCAAGGGGTGCATTAACTCATGGTATGTGGCTTCAGCAGTGTTAGTTGATCCCCCCCCCAGCAGGGACAGGAGCTGTGGACAGTACTGCATTGACTAGATGGCTCAAGGGGTGCATTAACTCATGGTATGTGGCTTCAGCAGTGTTAGTTGATCTCCCCCCAGCAGGGGCAGGAGCTGTGGACATTACTGCATTGACTAGATGGCTCAAGGGGTGCATTAACTCATGGTATGTGGCTTCAGCAGTGTTAGTTGATCCCCCCCCAGCAGGGACAGGAGCTGTGGACAGTACTGCATTGACTAGATGGCTCAAGGGGTGCATTAACTCATGGTATGTGGCTTCAGCAGTGTTAGTTGATCTCCCCCCAGCAGGGGCAGGAGCTGTGGACAGTGCTGCATTGACTAGATGGCTCAAGGGGTGCATTAACTCATGGTATGTGGCTTCAGCAGTGTTAGTTGATCCCCCCCCCCCAGCAGGGGCAGGAGCTGTGGACAGTACTGCATTGACTAGATGGCTCAAGGGGTGCATTAACTCATGGTATGTGGCTTCAGCAGTGTTAGTTGATCTCCCCCCAGCAGGGGCAGGAGCTTTGGACAGTACTGCATTGACTAGATGGCTCAAGGGGTGCATTAACTCATGGTATGTGGCTTCAGCAGTGTTAGTTGATCTCCCCCCAGCAGGGGCAGGAGCTGTGGACAGTACTGCATTGACTAGATGGCTCAAGGGGTGCATTAACTCATGGTATGTGGCTTCAGCAGTGTTAGTTGATCTCCCCCCAGCAGGGGCAGGAGCTTTGGACAGTACTGCGTTGACTATATGGCTCAAGGGGTGCATTAACTCATGGTATGTGGCTTCAGCAGTGTTAGTTGATCCCCCCCCAGCAGGGGCAGGAGCTGTGGACAGTGCTGCATTGACTAGATGGCTCAAGGGGTGCATTAACTCATGGTATGTGGCTTCAGCAGTGTTAGTTGATCTCCCCCCAGCAGGGGCAGGAGCTGTGGACAGTACTGCGTTGACTAGATGGCTCAAGGGGTGCATTAACTCATGGTATGTGGCTTCAGCAGTGTTAGTTGATCTCCCCCCAGCAGGGGCAGGAGCTGTGGACAGTACTGCATTGACTAGATGGCTCAAGGGGTGCATTAACTCATGGTATGTGGCTTCAGCAATGTTAGTTGATCTCCCCCCAGCAGGGGCAGGAGCTGTGGACAGTACTGCATTGACTAGATGGCTCAAGGGGTGCATTAACTCATGGTATGTGGCTTCAGCAGTGTTAGTTGATCCCCCCCCCCAGCAGGGACAGGAGCTGTGGACAGTACTGCATTGACTAGATGGCTCAAGGGGTGCATTAACTCATGGTATGTGGCTTCAGCAGTGTTAGTTGATCTCCCCCCAGCAGGGGCAGGAGCTGTGGACAGTACTGCATTGACTAGATGGCTCAAGGGGTGCATTAACTCATGGTATGTGGCTTCAGCAGTGTTAGTTGATCCCCCCCCCCAGCAGGGGCAGGAGCTGTGGACAGTACTGCATTGACTAGATGGCTCAAGGGGTGCATTAACTCATGGTATGTGGCTTCAGCAGTGTTAGTTGATCTCCCCCCAGCAGGGGCAGGAGCTGTGGACAGTACTGCATTGACTAGATGGCTCAAGGGGTGCATTAACTCATGGTATGTGGCTTCAGCAGTGTTAGTTGATCTCCCCCCAGCAGGGCCAGGAGCTGTGGACAGTACTGCATTGACTAGATGGCTCAAGGGGTGCATTAACTCATGGTATGTGGCTTCAGCAGTGTTAGTTGATCTCCCCCCAGCAGGGGCAGGAGCTTTGGACAGTACTGCGTTGACTATATGGCTCAAGGGGTGCATTAACTCATGGTATGTGGCTTCAGCAGTGTTAGTTGATCCCCCCCCAGCAGGGGCAGGAGCTGTGGACAGTGCTGCATTGACTAGATGGCTCAAGGGGTGCATTAACTCATGGTATGTGGCTTCAGCAGTGTTAGTTGATCTCCCCCCAGCAGGGGCAGGAGCTGTGGACAGTACTGCGTTGACTAGATGGCTCAAGGGGTGCATTAACTCATGGTATGTGGCTTCAGCAGTGTTAGTTGATCTCCCCCCAGCAGGGGCAGGAGCTGTGGACAGTACTGCATTGACTAGATGGCTCAAGGGGTGCATTAACTCATGGTATGTGGCTTCAGCAATGTTAGTTGATCTCCCCCCAGCAGGGGCAGGAGCTGTGGACAGTACTGCATTGACTAGATGGCTCAAGGGGTGCATTAACTCATGGTATGTGGCTTCAGCAGTGTTAGTTGATCTCCCCCCAGCAGGGGCAGGAGCTGTGGACAGTGCTGCATTGACTAGATGGCTCAAGGGGTGCATTAACTCATGGTATGTGGCTTCAGCAGTGTTAGTTGATCCCCCCCCCAGCAGGGGCAGGAGCTGTGGACAGTACTGCATTGACTAGATGGCTCAAGGGGTGCATTAACTCATGGTATGTGGCTTCAGCAGTGTTAGTTGATCTCCCCCCAGCAGGGACAGGAGCTGTGGACAGTACTGCATTGACTAGATGGCTCAAGGGGTGCATTAACTCATGGTATGTGGCTTCAGCAGTGTTAGTTGATCCCCCCCCCAGCAGGGGCAGGAGCTGTGGACAGTGCTGCATTGACTAGATGGCTCAAGGGGTGCATTAACTCATGGTATGTGGCTTCAGCAGTGTTAGTTGATCCCCCCCCAGCAGGGGCAGGAGCTGTGGACAGTGCTGCATTGACTAGATGGCTCAAGGGGTGCATTAACTCATGGTATGTGGCTTCAGCAGTGTTAGTTGATCCCCCCCCCAGCAGGGGCAGGAGCTGTGGACAGTACTGCATTGACTAGATGGCTCAAGGGGTGCATTAACTCATGGTATGTGGCTTCAGCAGTGTTAGTTGATCTCCCCCCAGCAGGGGCAGGAGCTGTGGACAGTGCTGCATTGACTAGATGGCTCAAGGGGTGCATTAACTCATGGTATGTGGCTTCAGCAGTGTTAGTTGATCCCCCCCCCCCAGCAGGGGCAGGAGCTGTGGACAGTACTGCATTGACTAGATGGCTCAAGGGGTGCATTAACTCATGGTATGTGGCTTCAGCAGTGTTAGTTGATCTCCCCCCAGCAGGGACAGGAGCTGTGGACAGTACTGCATTGACTAGATGGCTCAAGGGGTGCATTAACTCATGGTATGTGGCTTCAGCAGTGTTAGTTGATCCCCCCCCCAGCAGGGGCAGGAGCTGTGGACAGTGCTGCATTGACTAGATGGCTCAAGGGGTGCATTAACTCATGGTATGTGGCTTCAGCAGTGTTAGTTGATCCCCCCCCAGCAGGGGCAGGAGCTGTGGACAGTGCTGCATTGACTAGATGGCTCAAGGGGTGCATTAACTCATGGTATGTGGCTTCAGCAGTGTTAGTTGATCTCCCCCCAGCAGGGGCAGGAGCTGTGGACAGTGCTGCATTGACTAGATGGCTCAAGGGGTGCATTAACTCATGGTATGTGGCTTCAGCAGTGTTAGTTGATCTCCCCCCAGCAGGGGCAGGAGCTGTGGACAGTACTGCATTGACTAGATGGCTCAAGGGGTGCATTAACTCATGGTATGTGGCTTCAGCAGTGTTAGTTGATCTCCCCCCAGCAGGGACAGGAGCTGTGGACAGTACTGCATTGACTAGATGGCTCAAGGGGTGCATTAACTCATGGTATGTGGCTTCAGCAGTGTTAGTTGATCTCCCCCCAGCAGGGGCAGGAGCTGTGGACAGTACTGCATTGACTAGATGGCTCAAGGGGTGCATTAACTCATGGTATGTGGCTTCAGCAGTGTTAGTTGATCTCCCCCCAGCAGGGGCAGGAGCTGTGGACAGTACTGCATTGACTAGATGGCTCAAGGGGTGCATTAACTCATGGTATGTGGCTTCAGCAGTGTTAGTTGATCCCCCCCCAGCAGGGGCAGGAGCTGTGGACAGTGCTGCATTGACTAGATGGCTCAAGGGGTGCATTAACTCATGGTATGTGGCTTCAGCAATGTTAGTTGATCCCCCCCCAGCAGGGGCAGGAGCTGTGGACAGTACTGCATTGACTAGATGGCTCAAGGGGTGCATTAACTCATGGTATGTGGCTTCAGCAGTGTTAGTTGATCCCCCCCCAGCAGGGGCAGGAGCTGTGGACAGTACTGCATTGACTAGATGGCTCAAGGGGTGCATTAACTCATGGTATGTGGCTTCAGCAGTGTTAGTTGATCTCCCCCCAGCAGGGGCAGGAGCTGTGGACAGTGCTGCATTGACTAGATGGCTCAAGGGGTGCATTAACTCATGGTATGTGGCTTCAGCAGTGTTAGTTGATCCCCCCCCCAGCAGGGGCAGGAGCTGTGGACAGTGCTGCATTGACTAGATGGCTCAAGGGGTGCATTAACTCATGGTATGTGGCTTCAGCAATGTTAGTTGATCCCCCCCCAGCAGGGGCAGGAGCTGTGGACAGTACTGCATTGACTAGATGGCTCAAGGGGTGCATTAACTCATGGTATGTGGCTTCAGCAGTGTTAGTTGATCCCCCCCCAGCAGGGGCAGGAGCTGTGGACAGTGCTGCATTGACTAGATGGCTCAAGGGGTGCATTAACTCATGGTATGTGGCTTCAGCAATGTTAGTTGATCCCCCCCCCAGCAGGGGCAGGAGCTGTGGACAGTGCTGCATTGACTAGATGGCTCAAGGGGTGCATTAACTCATGGTATGTGGCTTCAGCAGTGTTAGTTGATCTCCCCCCAGCAGGGGCAGGAGCTGTGGACAGTACTGCATTGACTAGATGGCTCAAGGGGTGCATTAACTCATGGTATGTGGCTTCAGCAGTGTTAGTTGATCTCCCCCCAGCAGGGGCAGGAGCTGTGGACAGTACTGCATTGACTAGATGGCTCAAGGGGTGCATTAACTCATGGTTTGTGGCTTCAACAGTGTTAGTTGATCTCCCCCCAGCAGGGACAGGAGCTGTGGACAGTACTGCATTGACTAGATGGCTCAAGGGGTGCATTAACTCATGGTATGTGGCTTCAGCAGTGTTAGTTGATCTCCCCCCAGCAGGGGCAGGAGCTGTGGACAGTACTGCATTGACTAGATGGCTCAAGGGGTGCATTAACTCATGGTATGTGGCTTCAGCAGTGTTAGTTGATCTCCCCCCAGCAGGGGCAGGAGCTGTGGACAGTACTGCATTGACTAGATGGCTCAAGGGGTGCATTAACTCATGGTATGTGGCTTCAGCAGTGTTAGTTGATCCCCCCGCAGCAGGGGCAGGAGCTGTGGACAGTGCTGCATTGAATAGATGGCTCAAGGGGTGCATTAACTCATGGTATGTGGCTTCAGCAATGTTAGTTGATCCCCCCCCAGCAGGGGCAGGAGCTGTGGACAGTGCTGCATTGACTAGATGGCTCAAGGGGTGCATTAACTCATGGTATGTGGCTTCAGCAGTGTTAGTTGATCCCCCCCCAGCAGGGGCAGGAGCTGTGGACAGTACTGCATTGACTAGATGGCTCAAGGGGTGCATTAACTCATGGTATGTGGCTTCAGCAGTGTTAGTTGATCTCCCCCCAGCAGGGGCAGGAGCTGTGGACAGTGCTGCATTGACTAGATGGCTCAAGGGGTGCATTAACTCATGGTATGTGGCTTCAGCAGTGTTAGTTGATCTCCCCCCAGCAGGGGCAGGAGCTGTGGACAGTACTGCATTGACTAGATGGCTCAAGGGGTGCATTAACTCATGGTTTGTGGCTTCAGCAGTGTTAGTTGATCTCCCCCCAGCAGGGACAGGAGCTGTGGACAGTACTGCATTGACTAGATGGCTCAAGGGGTGCATTAACTCATGGTATGTGGCTTCAGCAGTGTTAGTTGATCTCCCCCCAGCAGGGGCAGGAGCTGTGGACAGTACTGCATTGACTAGATGGCTCAAGGGGTGCATTAACTCATGGTATGTGGCTTCAGCAGTGTTAGTTGATCTCCCCCCAGCAGGGACAGGAGCTGTGGACAGTACTGCATTGACTAGATGGCTCAAGGGGTGCATTAACTCATGGTATGTGGCTTCAGCAGTGTTAGTTGATCCCCCCCCAGCAGGGGCAGGAGCTGTGGACAGTGCTGCATTGACTAGATGGCTCAAGGGGTGCATTAACTCATGGTATGTGGCTTCAGCAATGTTAGTTGATCCCCCCCCCAGCAGGGGCAGGAGCTGTGGACAGTGCTGCATTGACTAGATGGCTCAAGGGGTGCATTAACTCATGGTATGTGGCTTCAGCAGTGTTAGTTGATCCCCCCCGAGCAGGGGCAGGAGCTGTGGACAGTACTGCATTGACTAGATGGCTCAAGGGGTGCTTTAACTCATGGTATGTGGCTTCAGCAGTGTTAGTTGATCTCCCCCCAGCAGGGGCAGGAGCTGTGGACAGTACTGCATTGACTAGATGGCTCAAGGGGTGCATTAACTCATGGTATGTGGCTTCAGCAGTGTTAGTTGATCTCCCCCCAGCAGGGGCAGGAGCTTTGGACAGTACTGCGTTGACTATATGGCTCAAGGGGTGCATTAACTCATGGTATGTGGCTTCAGCAGTGTTAGTTGATCTCCCCCCAGCAGGGGCAGGAGCTGTGGACAGTACTGCATTGACTAGATGGCTCAAGGGGTGCATTAACTCATGGTATGTGGCTTCAGCAGTGTTAGTTGATCTCCCCCCAGCAGGGGCAGGAGCTGTGGACAGTACTGCGTTGACTAGATGGCTCAAGGGGTGCATTAACTCATGGTATGTGGCTTCAGCAGTGTTAGTTGATCTCCCCCCAGCAGGGGCAGGAGCTGTGGACAGTACTGCATTGACTAGATGGCTCAAGGGGTGCATTAACTCATGGTATGTGGCTTCAGCAGTGTTAGTTGATCTCCCCCCAGCAGGGACAGGAGCTGTGGACAGTACTGCATTGACTAGATGGCTCAAGGGGTGCATTAACTCATGGTATGTGGCTTCAGCAGTGTTAGTTGATCTCCCCCCAGCAGGGACAGGAGCTGTGGACAGTGCTGCATTGACTAGATGGCTCAAGGGGTGCATTAACTCATGGTATGTGGCTTCAGCAGTGTTAGTTGATCTCCCCCCAGCAGGGGCAGGAGCTGTGGACAGTGCTGCATTGACTAGATGGCTCAAGGGGTGCATTAACTCATGGTATGTGGCTTCAGCAATGTTAGTTGATCTCCCCCCAACAGGGGCAGGAGCTGTGGACAGTGCTGCATTGACTAGATGGCTCAAGGGGTGCATTAACTCATGGTATGTGGCTTCAGCAGTGTTAGTTGATCTCCCCCCAGCAGGGGCAGGAGCTGTGGACAGTACTGCGTTGACTAGATGGCTCAAGGGGTGCATTAACTCATGGTATGTGGCTTCAGCAGTGTTAGTTGATCTCCCCCCAGCAGGGGCAGGAGCTGTGGACAGTACTGCATTGACTAGATGGCTCAAGGGGTGCATTAACTCATGGTATGTGGCTTCAGCAGTGTTAGTTGATCCCCCCCCAGCAGGGACAGGAGCTGTGGACAGTACTGCATTGACTAGATGGCTCAAGGGGTGCATTAACTCATGGTATGTGGCTTCAGCAGTGTTAGTTGATCTCCCCCCAGCAGGGGCAGGAGCTGTGGACAGTGCTGCATTGACTAGATGGCTCAAGGGGTGCATTAACTCATGGTATGTGGCTTCAGCAGTGTTAGTTGATCCCCCCCCCCCCCAGCAGGGGCAGGAGCTGTGGACAGTACTGCATTGACTAGATGGCTCAAGGGGTGCATTAACTCATGGTATGTGGCTTCAGCAGTGTTAGTTGATCTCCCCCCAGCAGGGGCAGGAGCTTTGGACAGTACTGCATTGACTAGATGGCTCAAGGGGTGCATTTACTCATGGTATGTGGCTTCAGCAGTGTTAGTTGATCTCCCCCCAGCAGGGGCAGGAGCTGTGGACAGTACTGCATTGACTAGATGGCTCAAGGGGTGCATTAACTCATGGTATGTGGCTTCAGCAGTGTTAGTTGATCTCCCCCCAGCAGGGGCAGGAGCTTTGGACAGTACTGCGTTGACTATATGGCTCAAGGGGTGCATTAACTCATGGTATGTGGCTTCAGCAGTGTTAGTTGATCCCCCCCCAGCAGGGGCAGGAGCTGTGGACAGTGCTGCATTGACTAGATGGCTCAAGGGGTGCATTAACTCATGGTATGTGGCTTCAGCAGTGTTAGTTGATCTCCCCCCAGCAGGGGCAGGAGCTGTGGACAGTACTGCGTTGACTAGATGGCTCAAGGGGTGCATTAACTCATGGTATGTGGCTTCAGCAGTGTTAGTTGATCTCCCCCCAGCAGGGGCAGGAGCTGTGGACAGTACTGCATTGACTAGATGGCTCAAGGGGTGCATTAACTCATGGTATGTGGCTTCAGCAATGTTAGTTGATCTCCCCCCAGCAGGGGCAGGAGCTGTGGACAGTACTGCATTGACTAGATGGCTCAAGGGGTGCATTAACTCATGGTATGTGGCTTCAGCAGTGTTAGTTGATCCCCCCCCCCAGCAGGGACAGGAGCTGTGGACAGTACTGCATTGACTAGATGGCTCAAGGGGTGCATTAACTCATGGTATGTGGCTTCAGCAGTGTTAGTTGATCTCCCCCCAGCAGGGGCAGGAGCTGTGGACAGTACTGCATTGACTAGATGGCTCAAGGGGTGCATTAACTCATGGTATGTGGCTTCAGCAGTGTTAGTTGATCCCCCCCCCCCCAGCAGGGGCAGGAGCTGTGGACAGTACTGCATTGACTAGATGGCTCAAGGGGTGCATTAACTCATGGTATGTGGCTTCAGCAGTGTTAGTTGATCTCCCCCCAGCAGGGGCAGGAGCTGTGGACAGTACTGCATTGACTAGATGGCTCAAGGGGTGCATTAACTCATGGTATGTGGCTTCAGCAGTGTTAGTTGATCTCCCCCCAGCAGGGCCAGGAGCTGTGGACAGTACTGCATTGACTAGATGGCTCAAGGGGTGCATTAACTCATGGTATGTGGCTTCAGCAGTGTTAGTTGATCTCCCCCCAGCAGGGGCAGGAGCTTTGGACAGTACTGCGTTGACTATATGGCTCAAGGGGTGCATTAACTCATGGTATGTGGCTTCAGCAGTGTTAGTTGATCCCCCCCCAGCAGGGGCAGGAGCTGTGGACAGTGCTGCATTGACTAGATGGCTCAAGGGGTGCATTAACTCATGGTATGTGGCTTCAGCAGTGTTAGTTGATCTCCCCCCAGCAGGGGCAGGAGCTGTGGACAGTACTGCGTTGACTAGATGGCTCAAGGGGTGCATTAACTCATGGTATGTGGCTTCAGCAGTGTTAGTTGATCTCCCCCCAGCAGGGGCAGGAGCTGTGGACAGTACTGCATTGACTAGATGGCTCAAGGGGTGCATTAACTCATGGTATGTGGCTTCAGCAATGTTAGTTGATCTCCCCCCAGCAGGGGCAGGAGCTGTGGACAGTACTGCATTGACTAGATGGCTCAAGGGGTGCATTAACTCATGGTATGTGGCTTCAGCAGTGTTAGTTGATCTCCCCCCAGCAGGGGCAGGAGCTGTGGACAGTGCTGCATTGACTAGATGGCTCAAGGGGTGCATTAACTCATGGTATGTGGCTTCAGCAGTGTTAGTTGATCCCCCCCCCAGCAGGGGCAGGAGCTGTGGACAGTACTGCATTGACTAGATGGCTCAAGGGGTGCATTAACTCATGGTATGTGGCTTCAGCAGTGTTAGTTGATCTCCCCCCAGCAGGGACAGGAGCTGTGGACAGTACTGCATTGACTAGATGGCTCAAGGGGTGCATTAACTCATGGTATGTGGCTTCAGCAGTGTTAGTTGATCCCCCCCCCCAGCAGGGGCAGGAGCTGTGGACAGTGCTGCATTGACTAGATGGCTCAAGGGGTGCATTAACTCATGGTATGTGGCTTCAGCAGTGTTAGTTGATCCCCCCCCAGCAGGGGCAGGAGCTGTGGACAGTGCTGCATTGACTAGATGGCTCAAGGGGTGCATTAACTCATGGTATGTGGCTTCAGCAGTGTTAGTTGATCCCCCCCCCAGCAGGGGCAGGAGCTGTGGACAGTACTGCATTGACTAGATGGCTCAAGGGGTGCATTAACTCATGGTATGTGGCTTCAGCAGTGTTAGTTGATCTCCCCCCAGCAGGGGCAGGAGCTGTGGACAGTGCTGCATTGACTAGATGGCTCAAGGGGTGCATTAACTCATGGTATGTGGCTTCAGCAGTGTTAGTTGATCCCCCCCCCCCCAGCAGGGGCAGGAGCTGTGGACAGTACTGCATTGACTAGATGGCTCAAGGGGTGCATTAACTCATGGTATGTGGCTTCAGCAGTGTTAGTTGATCTCCCCCCAGCAGGGACAGGAGCTGTGGACAGTACTGCATTGACTAGATGGCTCAAGGGGTGCATTAACTCATGGTATGTGGCTTCAGCAGTGTTAGTTGATCCCCCCCCCAGCAGGGGCAGGAGCTGTGGACAGTGCTGCATTGACTAGATGGCTCAAGGGGTGCATTAACTCATGGTATGTGGCTTCAGCAGTGTTAGTTGATCCCCCCCCCAGCAGGGGCAGGAGCTGTGGACAGTGCTGCATTGACTAGATGGCTCAAGGGGTGCATTAACTCATGGTATGTGGCTTCAGCAGTGTTAGTTGATCTCCCCCCAGCAGGGGCAGGAGCTGTGGACAGTGCTGCATTGACTAGATGGCTCAAGGGGTGCATTAACTCATGGTATGTGGCTTCAGCAGTGTTAGTTGATCTCCCCCCAGCAGGGGCAGGAGCTGTGGACAGTACTGCATTGACTAGATGGCTCAAGGGGTGCATTAACTCATGGTATGTGGCTTCAGCAGTGTTAGTTGATCTCCCCCCAGCAGGGACAGGAGCTGTGGACAGTACTGCATTGACTAGATGGCTCAAGGGGTGCATTAACTCATGGTATGTGGCTTCAGCAGTGTTAGTTGATCTCCCCCCAGCAGGGGCAGGAGCTGTGGACAGTACTGCATTGACTAGATGGCTCAAGGGGTGCATTAACTCATGGTATGTGGCTTCAGCAGTGTTAGTTGATCTCCCCCCAGCAGGGGCAGGAGCTGTGGACAGTACTGCATTGACTAGATGGCTCAAGGGGTGCATTAACTCATGGTATGTGGCTTCAGCAGTGTTAGTTGATCCCCCCCCAGCAGGGGCAGGAGCTGTGGACAGTGCTGCATTGACTAGATGGCTCAAGGGGTGCATTAACTCATGGTATGTGGCTTCAGCAATGTTAGTTGATCCCCCCCCAGCAGGGGCAGGAGCTGTGGACAGTACTGCATTGACTAGATGGCTCAAGGGGTGCATTAACTCATGGTATGTGGCTTCAGCAGTGTTAGTTGATCCCCCCCCAGCAGGGGCAGGAGCTGTGGACAGTACTGCATTGACTAGATGGCTCAAGGGGTGCATTAACTCATGGTATGTGGCTTCAGCAGTGTTAGTTGATCTCCCCCCAGCAGGGGCAGGAGCTGTGGACAGTGCTGCATTGACTAGATGGCTCAAGGGGTGCATTAACTCATGGTATGTGGCTTCAGCAGTGTTAGTTGATCCCCCCCCCAGCAGGGGCAGGAGCTGTGGACAGTGCTGCATTGACTAGATGGCTCAAGGGGTGCATTAACTCATGGTATGTGGCTTCAGCAATGTTAGTTGATCCCCCCCCAGCAGGGGCAGGAGCTGTGGACAGTACTGCATTGACTAGATGGCTCAAGGGGTGCATTAACTCATGGTATGTGGCTTCAGCAGTGTTAGTTGATCCCCCCCCAGCAGGGGCAGGAGCTGTGGACAGTGCTGCATTGACTAGATGGCTCAAGGGGTGCATTAACTCATGGTATGTGGCTTCAGCAATGTTAGTTGATCCCCCCCCCAGCAGGGGCAGGAGCTGTGGACAGTGCTGCATTGACTAGATGGCTCAAGGGGTGCATTAACTCATGGTATGTGGCTTCAGCAGTGTTAGTTGATCTCCCCCCAGCAGGGGCAGGAGCTGTGGACAGTACTGCATTGACTAGATGGCTCAAGGGGTGCATTAACTCATGGTATGTGGCTTCAGCAGTGTTAGTTGATCTCCCCCCAGCAGGGGCAGGAGCTGTGGACAGTACTGCATTGACTAGATGGCTCAAGGGGTGCATTAACTCATGGTTTGTGGCTTCAGCAGTGTTAGTTGATCTCCCCCCAGCAGGGACAGGAGCTGTGGACAGTACTGCATTGACTAGATGGCTCAAGGGGTGCATTAACTCATGGTATGTGGCTTCAGCAGTGTTAGTTGATCTCCCCCCAGCAGGGGCAGGAGCTGTGGACAGTACTGCATTGACTAGATGGCTCAAGGGGTGCATTAACTCATGGTATGTGGCTTCAGCAGTGTTAGTTGATCTCCCCCCAGCAGGGGCAGGAGCTGTGGACAGTACTGCATTGACTAGATGGCTCAAGGGGTGCATTAACTCATGGTATGTGGCTTCAGCAGTGTTAGTTGATCCCCCCCCAGCAGGGGCAGGAGCTGTGGACAGTGCTGCATTGACTAGATGGCTCAAGGGGTGCATTAACTCATGGTATGTGGCTTCAGCAATGTTAGTTGATCCCCCCCCAGCAGGGGCAGGAGCTGTGGACAGTGCTGCATTGACTAGATGGCTCAAGGGGTGCATTAACTCATGGTATGTGGCTTCAGCAGTGTTAGTTGATCCCCCCCCAGCAGGGGCAGGAGCTGTGGACAGTACTGCATTGACTAGATGGCTCAAGGGGTGCATTAACTCATGGTATGTGGCTTCAGCAGTGTTAGTTGATCTCCCCCCAGCAGGGGCAGGAGCTTTGGACAGTACTGCGTTGACTATATGGCTCAAGGGGTGCATTAACTCATGGTATGTGGCTTCAGCAGTGTTAGTTGATCCCCCCCCAGCAGGGGCAGGAGCTGTGGACAGTGCTGCATTGACTAGATGGCTCAAGGGGTGCATTAACTCATGGTATGTGGCTTCAGCAGTGTTAGTTGATCTCCCCCCAGCATGGGCAAGAGCTGTGGACAGTACTGCGTTGACTAGATGGCTCAAGGGGTGCATTAACTCATGGTATGTGGCTTCAGCAGTGTTAGTTGATCTCCCCCCAGCAGGGGCAGGAGCTGTGGACAGTACTGCATTGACTAGATGGCTCAAGGGGTGCATTAACTCATGGTATGTGGCTTCAGCAGTGTTAGTTGATCTCCCCCCAGCAGGGGCAGGAGCTGTGGACAGTACTGCATTGACTAGATGGCTCAAGGCGTGCATTAACTCATGGTATGTGGCTTCAGCAGTGTTAGTTGATCCCCCCCCAGCAGGGGCAGGAGCTGTGGACAGTGCTGCATTGACTAGATGGCTCAAGGGGTGCATTAACTCATGGTATGTGGCTTCAGCAGTGTTAGTTGATCCCCCCCCAGCAGGGGCAGGAGCTGTGGACAGTGCTGCATTGACTAGATGGCTCAAGGGGTGCATTAACTCATGGTATGTGGCTTCAGCAGTGTTAGTTGATCTCCCCCCAGCAGGGGCAGGAGCTGTGGACAGTACTGCATTGACTAGATGGCTCAAGGGGTGCATTAACTCATGGTATGTGGCTTCAGCAGTGTTAGTTGATCTCCCCCCAGCAGGGGCAGGAGCTGTGGACAGTACTGCGTTGACTAGATGGCTCAAGGGGTGCATTAACTCATGGTATGTGGCTTCAGCAGTGTTAGTTGATCTCCCCCCAGCAGGGGCAGGAGCTGTGGACAGTGCTGCATTGACTAGATGGCTCAAGGGGTGCATTAACTCATGGTATGTGGCTTCAGCAGTGTTAGTTGATCCCCCCCCAGCAGGGGCAGGAGCTGTGGACAGTGCTGCATTGACTAGATGGCTCAAGGGGTGCATTAACTCATGGTATGTGGCTTCAGCAGTGTTAGTTGATCTCCCCCCAGCAGGGGCAGGAGCTGTGGACAGTACTGCGTTGACTAGATGGCTCAAGGGGTGCATTAACTCATGGTATGTGGCTTCAGCAGTGTTAGTTGATCCCCCCCCCCCAGCAGGGGCAGGAGCTGTGGACAGTACTGCATTGACTAGATGGCTCAAGGGGTGCATTAACTCATGGTATGTGGCTTCAGCAGTGTTAGTTGATCTCCCCCCAGCAGGGGCAGGAGCTTTGGACAGTACTGCATTGACTAGATGGCTCAAGGGGTGCATTAACTCATGGTATGTGGCTTCAGCAGTGTTAGTTGATCTCCCCCCAGCAGGGGCAGGAGCTGTGGACAGTACTGCATTGACTAGATGGCTCAAGGGGTGCATTAACTCATGGTATGTGGCTTCAGCAGTGTTAGTTGATCTCCCCCCAGCAGGGGCAGGAGCTTTGGACAGTACTGCGTTGACTATATGGCTCAAGGGGTGCATTAACTCATGGTATGTGGCTTCAGCAGTGTTAGTTGATCCCCCCCCAGCAGGGGCAGGAGCTGTGGACAGTGCTGCATTGACTAGATGGCTCAAGGGGTGCATTAACTCATGGTATGTGGCTTCAGCAGTGTTAGTTGATCTCCCCCCAGCAGGGGCAGGAGCTGTGGACAGTACTGCGTTGACTAGATGGCTCAAGGGGTGCATTAACTCATGGTATGTGGCTTCAGCAGTGTTAGTTGATCTCCCCCCAGCAGGGGCAGGAGCTGTGGACAGTACTGCATTGACTAGATGGCTCAAGGGGTGCATTAACTCATGGTATGTGGCTTCAGCAATGTTAGTTGATCTCCCCCCAGCAGGGGCAGGAGCTGTGGACAGTACTGCATTGACTAGATGGCTCAAGGGGTGCATTAACTCATGGTATGTGGCTTCAGCAGTGTTAGTTGATCCCCCCCCCAGCAGGGGCAGGAGCTGTGGACAGTACTGCATTGACTAGATGGCTCAAGGGGTGCATTAACTCATGGTATGTGGCTTCAGCAGTGTTAGTTGATCCCCCCCCCCAGCAGGGGCAGGAGCTGTGGACAGTACTGCATTGACTAGATGGCTCAAGGGGTGCATTAACTCATGGTATGTGGCTTCAGCAGTGTTAGTTGATCTCCCCCCAGCAGGGGCAGGAGCTGTGGACAGTACTGCGTTGACTAGATGGCTCAAGGGGTGCATTAACTCATGGTATGTGGCTTCAGCAGTGTTAGTTGATCTCCCCCCAGCAGGGGCAGGAGCTGTGGACAGTACTGCATTGACTAGATGGCTCAAGGGGTGCATTAACTCATGGTATGTGGCTTCAGCAGTGTTAGTTGATCTCCCCCCAGCAGGGGCAGGAGCTTTGGACAGTACTGCGTTGACTATATGGCTCAAGGGGTGCATTAACTCATGGTATGTGGCTTCAGCAGTGTTAGTTGATCCCCCCCCAGCAGGGGCAGGAGCTGTGGACAGTGCTGCATTGACTAGATGGCTCAAGGGGTGCATTAACTCATGGTATGTGGCTTCAGCAGTGTTAGTTGATCTCCCCCCAGCAGGGGCAGGAGCTGTGGACAGTACTGCGTTGACTAGATGGCTCAAGGGGTGCATTAACTCATGGTATGTGGCTTCAGCAGTGTTAGTTGATCTCCCCCCAGCAGGGGCAGGAGCTGTGGACAGTACTGCATTGACTAGATGGCTCAAGGGGTGCATTAACTCATGGTATGTGGCTTCAGCAATGTTAGTTGATCTCCCCCCAGCAGGGGCAGGAGCTGTGGACAGTACTGCATTGACTAGATGGCTCAAGGGGTGCATTAACTCATGGTATGTGGCTTCAGCAGTGTTAGTTGATCTCCCCCCAGCAGGGGCAGGAGCTGTGGACAGTGCTGCATTGACTAGATGGCTCAAGGGGTGCATTAACTCATGGTATGTGGCTTCAGCAGTGTTAGTTGATCCCCCCCCCAGCAGGGGCAGGAGCTGTGGACAGTACTGCATTGACTAGATGGCTCAAGGGGTGCATTAACTCATGGTATGTGGCTTCAGCAGTGTTAGTTGATCTCCCCCCAGCAGGGACAGGAGCTGTGGACAGTACTGCATTGACTAGATGGCTCAAGGGGTGCATTAACTCATGGTATGTGGCTTCAGCAGTGTTAGTTGATCCCCCCCCCAGCAGGGGCAGGAGCTGTGGACAGTGCTGCATTGACTAGATGGCTCAAGGGGTGCATTAACTCATGGTATGTGGCTTCAGCAGTGTTAGTTGATCCCCCCCCAGCAGGGGCAGGAGCTGTGGACAGTGCTGCATTGACTAGATGGCTCAAGGGGTGCATTAACTCATGGTATGTGGCTTCAGCAGTGTTAGTTGATCCCCCCCCCCAGCAGGGGCAGGAGCTGTGGACAGTACTGCATTGACTAGATGGCTCAAGGGGTGCATTAACTCATGGTATGTGGCTTCAGCAGTGTTAGTTGATCTCCCCCCAGCAGGGGCAGGAGCTGTGGACAGTGCTGCATTGACTAGATGGCTCAAGGGGTGCATTAACTCATGGTATGTGGCTTCAGCAGTGTTAGTTGATCCCCCCCCCCCCAGCAGGGGCAGGAGCTGTGGACAGTACTGCATTGACTAGATGGCTCAAGGGGTGCATTAACTCATGGTATGTGGCTTCAGCAGTGTTAGTTGATCTCCCCCCAGCAGGGACAGGAGCTGTGGACAGTACTGCATTGACTAGATGGCTCAAGGGGTGCATTAACTCATGGTATGTGGCTTCAGCAGTGTTAGTTGATCCCCCCCCCCAGCAGGGGCAGGAGCTGTGGACAGTGCTGCATTGACTAGATGGCTCAAGGGGTGCATTAACTCATGGTATGTGGCTTCAGCAGTGTTAGTTGATCCCCCCCCAGCAGGGGCAGGAGCTGTGGACAGTGCTGCATTGACTAGATGGCTCAAGGGGTGCATTAACTCATGGTATGTGGCTTCAGCAGTGTTAGTTGATCTCCCCCCAGCAGGGGCAGGAGCTGTGGACAGTGCTGCATTGACTAGATGGCTCAAGGGGTGCATTAACTCATGGTATGTGGCTTCAGCAGTGTTAGTTGATCTCCCCCCAGCAGGGGCAGGAGCTGTGGACAGTGCTGCATTGACTAGATGGCTCAAGGGGTGCATTAACTCATGGTATGTGGCTTCAGCAGTGTTAGTTGATCTCCCCCCAGCAGGGACAGGAGCTGTGGACAGTACTGCATTGACTAGATGGCTCAAGGGGTGCATTAACTCATGGTATGTGGCTTCAGCAGTGTTAGTTGATCTCCCCCCAGCAGGGGCAGGAGCTGTGGACAGTACTGCATTGACTAGATGGCTCAAGGGGTGCATTAACTCATGGTATGTGGCTTCAGCAGTGTTAGTTGATCTCCCCCCAGCAGGGGCAGGAGCTGTGGACAGTACTGCATTGACTAGATGGCTCAAGGGGTGCATTAACTCATGGTATGTGGCTTCAGCAGTGTTAGTTGATCCCCCCCCAGCAGGGGCAGGAGCTGTGGACAGTGCTGCATTGACTAGATGGCTCAAGGGGTGCATTAACTCATGGTATGTGGCTTCAGCAATGTTAGTTGATCCCCCCCCAGCAGGGGCAGGAGCTGTGGACAGTACTGCATTGACTAGATGGCTCAAGGGGTGCATTAACTCATGGTATGTGGCTTCAGCAGTGTTAGTTGATCCCCCCCCAGCAGGGGCAGGAGCTGTGGACAGTACTGCATTGACTAGATGGCTCAAGGGGTGCATTAACTCATGGTATGTGGCTTCAGCAGTGTTAGTTGATCTCCCCCCAGCAGGGGCAGGAGCTGTGGACAGTGCTGCATTGACTAGATGGCTCAAGGGGTGCATTAACTCATGGTATGTGGCTTCAGCAGTGTTAGTTGATCCCCCCCCCCAGCAGGGGCAGGAGCTGTGGACAGTGCTGCATTGACTAGATGGCTCAAGGGGTGCATTAACTCATGGTATGTGGCTTCAGCAATGTTAGTTGATCCCCCCCCCAGCAGGGGCAGGAGCTGTGGACAGTACTGCATTGACTAGATGGCTCAAGGGGTGCATTAACTCATGGTATGTGGCTTCAGCAGTGTTAGTTGATCCCCCCCCAGCAGGGGCAGGAGCTGTGGACAGTGCTGCATTGACTAGATGGCTCAAGGGGTGCATTAACTCATGGTATGTGGCTTCAGCAATGTTAGTTGATCCCCCCCCCAGCAGGGGCAGGAGCTGTGGACAGTGCTGCATTGACTAGATGGCTCAAGGGGTGCATTAACTCATGGTATGTGGCTTCAGCAGTGTTAGTTGATCTCCCCCCAGCAGGGGCAGGAGCTGTGGACAGTACTGCGTTGACTAGATGGCTCAAGGGGTGCATTAACTCATGGTATGTGGCTTCAGCAGTGTTAGTTGATCTCCCCCCAGCAGGGGCAGGAGCTGTGGACAGTACTGCATTGACTAGATGGCTCAAGGGGTGCATTAACTCATGGTATGTGGCTTCAGCAATGTTAGTTGATCTCCCCCCAGCAGGGGCAGGAGCTGTGGACAGTACTGCATTGACTAGATGGCTCAAGGGGTGCATTAACTCATGGTATGTGGCTTCAGCAGTGTTAGTTGATCCCCCCCCCAGCAGGGGCAGGAGCTGTGGACAGTACTGCATTGACTAGATGGCTCAAGGGGTGCATTAACTCATGGTATGTGGCTTCAGCAGTGTTAGTTGATCCCCCCCCCCAGCAGGGGCAGGAGCTGTGGACAGTACTGCATTGACTAGATGGCTCAAGGGGTGCATTAACTCATGGTATGTGGCTTCAGCAGTGTTAGTTGATCTCCCCCCAGCAGGGGCAGGAGCTGTGGACAGTACTGCATTGACTAGATGGCTCAAGGGGTGCATTAACTCATGGTATGTGGCTTCAGCAGTGTTAGTTGATCTCCCCCCAGCAGGGGCAGGAGCTGTGGACAGTACTGCATTGACTAGATGGCTCAAGGGGTGCATTAACTCATGGTATGTGGCTTCAGCAGTGTTAGTTGATCTCCCCCCAGCAGGGGCAGGAGCTTTGGACAGTACTGCGTTGACTATATGGCTCAAGGGGTGCATTAACTCATGGTATGTGGCTTCAGCAGTGTTAGTTGATCCCCCCCCAGCAGGGGCAGGAGCTGTGGACAGTGCTGCATTGACTAGATGGCTCAAGGGGTGCATTAACTCATGGTATGTGGCTTCAGCAGTGTTAGTTGATCTCCCCCCAGCAGGGGCAGGAGCTGTGGACAGTACTGCGTTGACTAGATGGCTCAAGGGGTGCATTAACTCATGGTATGTGGCTTCAGCAGTGTTAGTTGATCTCCCCCCAGCAGGGGCAGGAGCTGTGGACAGTACTGCATTGACTAGATGGCTCAAGGGGTGCATTAACTCATGGTATGTGGCTTCAGCAATGTTAGTTGATCTCCCCCCAGCAGGGGCAGGAGCTGTGGACAGTACTGCATTGACTAGATGGCTCAAGGGGTGCATTAACTCATGGTATGTGGCTTCAGCAGTGTTAGTTGATCTCCCCCCAGCAGGGGCAGGAGCTGTGGACAGTGCTGCATTGACTAGATGGCTCAAGGGGTGCATTAACTCATGGTATGTGGCTTCAGCAGTGTTAGTTGATCCCCCCCCCAGCAGGGGCAGGAGCTGTGGACAGTACTGCATTGACTAGATGGCTCAAGGGGTGCATTAACTCATGGTATGTGGCTTCAGCAGTGTTAGTTGATCTCCCCCCAGCAGGGACAGGAGCTGTGGACAGTACTGCATTGACTAGATGGCTCAAGGGGTGCATTAACTCATGGTATGTGGCTTCAGCAGTGTTAGTTGATCCCCCCCCCAGCAGGGGCAGGAGCTGTGGACAGTGCTGCATTGACTAGATGGCTCAAGGGGTGCATTAACTCATGGTATGTGGCTTCAGCAGTGTTAGTTGATCCCCCCCCAGCAGGGGCAGGAGCTGTGGACAGTGCTGCATTGACTAGATGGCTCAAGGGGTGCATTAACTCATGGTATGTGGCTTCAGCAGTGTTAGTTGATCCCCCCCCCAGCAGGGGCAGGAGCTGTGGACAGTACTGCATTGACTAGATGGCTCAAGGGGTGCATTAACTCATGGTATGTGGCTTCAGCAGTGTTAGTTGATCTCCCCCCAGCAGGGGCAGGAGCTGTGGACAGTGCTGCATTGACTAGATGGCTCAAGGGGTGCATTAACTCATGGTATGTGGCTTCAGCAGTGTTAGTTGATCCCCCCCCCCAGCAGGGGCAGGAGCTGTGGACAGTACTGCATTGACTAGATGGCTCAAGGGGTGCATTAACTCATGGTATGTGGCTTCAGCAGTGTTAGTTGATCTCCCCCCAGCAGGGACAGGAGCTGTGGACAGTACTGCATTGACTAGATGGCTCAAGGGGTGCATTAACTCATGGTATGTGGCTTCAGCAGTGTTAGTTGATCCCCCCCCCCAGCAGGGGCAGGAGCTGTGGACAGTGCTGCATTGACTAGATGGCTCAAGGGGTGCATTAACTCATGGTATGTGGCTTCAGCAGTGTTAGTTGATCCCCCCCCAGCAGGGGCAGGAGCTGTGGACAGTGCTGCATTGACTAGATGGCTCAAGGGGTGCATAAACTCATGGTATGTGGCTTCAGCAGTGTTAGTTGATCTCCCCCCAGCAGGGGCAGGAGCTGTGGACAGTGCTGCATTGACTAGATGGCTCAAGGGGTGCATTAACTCATGGTATGTGGCTTCAGCAGTGTTAGTTGATCTCCCCCCAGCAGGGGCAGGAGCTGTGGACAGTGCTGCATTGACTTGATGGCTCAAGGGGTGCATTAACTCATGGTATGTGGCTTCAGCAGTGTTAGTTGATCTCCCCCCAGCAGGGACAGGAGCTGTGGACAGTACTGCATTGACTAGATGGCTCAAGGGGTGCATTAACTCATGGTATGTGGCTTCAGCAGTGTTAGTTGATCTCCCCCCAGCAGGGGCAGGAGCTGTGGACAGTACTGCATTGACTAGATGGCTCAAGGGGTGCATTAACTCATGGTATGTGGCTTCAGCAGTGTTAGTTGATCTCCCCCCAGCAGGGGCAGGAGCTGTGGACAGTACTGCATTGACTAGATGGCTCAAGGGGTGCATTAACTCATGGTATGTGGCTTCAGCAGTGTTAGTTGATCCCCCCCCAGCAGGGGCAGGAGCTGTGGACAGTGCTGCATTGACTAGATGGCTCAAGGGGTGCATTAACTCATGGTATGTGGCTTCAGCAATGTTAGTTGATCCCCCCCCAGCAGGGGCAGGAGCTGTGGACAGTACTGCATTGACTAGATGGCTCAAGGGGTGCATTAACTCATGGTATGTGGCTTCAGCAGTGTTAGTTGATCCCCCCCCAGCAGGGGCAGGAGCTGTGGACAGTACTGCATTGACTAGATGGCTCAAGGGGTGCATTAACTCATGGTATGTGGCTTCAGCAGTGTTAGTTGATCCCCCCCGAGCAGGGGCAGGAGCTGTGGACAGTACTGCATTGACTAGATGGCTCAAGGGGTGCTTTAACTCATGGTATGTGGCTTCAGCAGTGTTAGTTGATCTCCCCCCAGCAGGGGCAGGAGCTGTGGACAGTACTGCATTGACTAGATGGCTCAAGGGGTGCATTAACTCATGGTATGTGGCTTCAGCAGTGTTAGTTGATCTCCCCCCAGCAGGGGCAGGAGCTTTGGACAGTACTGCGTTGACTATATGGCTCAAGGGGTGCATTAACTCATGGTATGTGGCTTCAGCAGTGTTAGTTGATCTCCCCCCAGCAGGGGCAGGAGCTGTGGACAGTACTGCATTGACTAGATGGCTCAAGGGGTGCATTAACTCATGGTATGTGGCTTCAGCAGTGTTAGTTGATCTCCCCCCAGCAGGGGCAGGAGCTGTGGACAGTACTGCGTTGACTAGATGGCTCAAGGGGTGCATTAACTCATGGTATGTGGCTTCAGCAGTGTTAGTTGATCTCCCCCCAGCAGGGGCAGGAGCTGTGGACAGTACTGCATTGACTAGATGGCTCAAGGGGTGCATTAACTCATGGTATGTGGCTTCAGCAGTGTTAGTTGATCTCCCCCCAGCAGGGACAGGAGCTGTGGACAGTACTGCATTGACTAGATGGCTCAAGGGGTGCATTAACTCATGGTATGTGGCTTCAGCAGTGTTAGTTGATCTCCCCCCAGCAGGGACAGGAGCTGTGGACAGTGCTGCATTGACTAGATGGCTCAAGGGGTGCATTAACTCATGGTATGTGGCTTCAGCAGTGTTAGTTGATCTCCCCCCAGCAGGGGCAGGAGCTGTGGACAGTGCTGCATTGACTAGATGGCTCAAGGGGTGCATTAACTCATGGTATGTGGCTTCAGCAATGTTAGTTGATCTCCCCCCAACAGGGGCAGGAGCTGTGGACAGTGCTGCATTGACTAGATGGCTCAAGGGGTGCATTAACTCATGGTATGTGGCTTCAGCAGTGTTAGTTGATCTCCCCCCAGCAGGGGCAGGAGCTGTGGACAGTACTGCGTTGACTAGATGGCTCAAGGGGTGCATTAACTCATGGTATGTGGCTTCAGCAGTGTTAGTTGATCTCCCCCCAGCAGGGGCAGGAGCTGTGGACAGTACTGCATTGACTAGATGGCTCAAGGGGTGCATTAACTCATGGTATGTGGCTTCAGCAGTGTTAGTTGATCCCCCCCCAGCAGGGACAGGAGCTGTGGACAGTACTGCATTGACTAGATGGCTCAAGGGGTGCATTAACTCATGGTATGTGGCTTCAGCAGTGTTAGTTGATCTCCCCCCAGCAGGGGCAGGAGCTGTGGACAGTGCTGCATTGACTAGATGGCTCAAGGGGTGCATTAACTCATGGTATGTGGCTTCAGCAGTGTTAGTTGATCCCCCCCCCCCCCAGCAGGGGCAGGAGCTGTGGACAGTACTGCATTGACTAGATGGCTCAAGGGGTGCATTAACTCATGGTATGTGGCTTCAGCAGTGTTAGTTGATCTCCCCCCAGCAGGGGCAGGAGCTTTGGACAGTACTGCATTGACTAGATGGCTCAAGGGGTGCATTTACTCATGGTATGTGGCTTCAGCAGTGTTAGTTGATCTCCCCCCAGCAGGGGCAGGAGCTGTGGACAGTACTGCATTGACTAGATGGCTCAAGGGGTGCATTAACTCATGGTATGTGGCTTCAGCAGTGTTAGTTGATCTCCCCCCAGCAGGGGCAGGAGCTTTGGACAGTACTGCGTTGACTATATGGCTCAAGGGGTGCATTAACTCATGGTATGTGGCTTCAGCAGTGTTAGTTGATCCCCCCCCAGCAGGGGCAGGAGCTGTGGACAGTGCTGCATTGACTAGATGGCTCAAGGGGTGCATTAACTCATGGTATGTGGCTTCAGCAGTGTTAGTTGATCTCCCCCCAGCAGGGGCAGGAGCTGTGGACAGTACTGCGTTGACTAGATGGCTCAAGGGGTGCATTAACTCATGGTATGTGGCTTCAGCAGTGTTAGTTGATCTCCCCCCAGCAGGGGCAGGAGCTGTGGACAGTACTGCATTGACTAGATGGCTCAAGGGGTGCATTAACTCATGGTATGTGGCTTCAGCAATGTTAGTTGATCTCCCCCCAGCAGGGGCAGGAGCTGTGGACAGTACTGCATTGACTAGATGGCTCAAGGGGTGCATTAACTCATGGTATGTGGCTTCAGCAGTGTTAGTTGATCCCCCCCCCCAGCAGGGACAGGAGCTGTGGACAGTACTGCATTGACTAGATGGCTCAAGGGGTGCATTAACTCATGGTATGTGGCTTCAGCAGTGTTAGTTGATCTCCCCCCAGCAGGGGCAGGAGCTGTGGACAGTACTGCATTGACTAGATGGCTCAAGGGGTGCATTAACTCATGGTATGTGGCTTCAGCAGTGTTAGTTGATCCCCCCCCCCCCAGCAGGGGCAGGAGCTGTGGACAGTACTGCATTGACTAGATGGCTCAAGGGGTGCATTAACTCATGGTATGTGGCTTCAGCAGTGTTAGTTGATCTCCCCCCAGCAGGGGCAGGAGCTGTGGACAGTACTGCATTGACTAGATGGCTCAAGGGGTGCATTAACTCATGGTATGTGGCTTCAGCAGTGTTAGTTGATCTCCCCCCAGCAGGGCCAGGAGCTGTGGACAGTACTGCATTGACTAGATGGCTCAAGGGGTGCATTAACTCATGGTATGTGGCTTCAGCAGTGTTAGTTGATCTCCCCCCAGCAGGGGCAGGAGCTTTGGACAGTACTGCGTTGACTATATGGCTCAAGGGGTGCATTAACTCATGGTATGTGGCTTCAGCAGTGTTAGTTGATCCCCCCCCAGCAGGGGCAGGAGCTGTGGACAGTGCTGCATTGACTAGATGGCTCAAGGGGTGCATTAACTCATGGTATGTGGCTTCAGCAGTGTTAGTTGATCTCCCCCCAGCAGGGGCAGGAGCTGTGGACAGTACTGCGTTGACTAGATGGCTCAAGGGGTGCATTAACTCATGGTATGTGGCTTCAGCAGTGTTAGTTGATCTCCCCCCAGCAGGGGCAGGAGCTGTGGACAGTACTGCATTGACTAGATGGCTCAAGGGGTGCATTAACTCATGGTATGTGGCTTCAGCAATGTTAGTTGATCTCCCCCCAGCAGGGGCAGGAGCTGTGGACAGTACTGCATTGACTAGATGGCTCAAGGGGTGCATTAACTCATGGTATGTGGCTTCAGCAGTGTTAGTTGATCTCCCCCCAGCAGGGGCAGGAGCTGTGGACAGTGCTGCATTGACTAGATGGCTCAAGGGGTGCATTAACTCATGGTATGTGGCTTCAGCAGTGTTAGTTGATCCCCCCCCCAGCAGGGGCAGGAGCTGTGGACAGTACTGCATTGACTAGATGGCTCAAGGGGTGCATTAACTCATGGTATGTGGCTTCAGCAGTGTTAGTTGATCTCCCCCCAGCAGGGACAGGAGCTGTGGACAGTACTGCATTGACTAGATGGCTCAAGGGGTGCATTAACTCATGGTATGTGGCTTCAGCAGTGTTAGTTGATCCCCCCCCCCAGCAGGGGCAGGAGCTGTGGACAGTGCTGCATTGACTAGATGGCTCAAGGGGTGCATTAACTCATGGTATGTGGCTTCAGCAGTGTTAGTTGATCCCCCCCCAGCAGGGGCAGGAGCTGTGGACAGTGCTGCATTGACTAGATGGCTCAAGGGGTGCATTAACTCATGGTATGTGGCTTCAGCAGTGTTAGTTGATCCCCCCCCCAGCAGGGGCAGGAGCTGTGGACAGTACTGCATTGACTAGATGGCTCAAGGGGTGCATTAACTCATGGTATGTGGCTTCAGCAGTGTTAGTTGATCTCCCCCCAGCAGGGGCAGGAGCTGTGGACAGTGCTGCATTGACTAGATGGCTCAAGGGGTGCATTAACTCATGGTATGTGGCTTCAGCAGTGTTAGTTGATCCCCCCCCCCCCAGCAGGGGCAGGAGCTGTGGACAGTACTGCATTGACTAGATGGCTCAAGGGGTGCATTAACTCATGGTATGTGGCTTCAGCAGTGTTAGTTGATCTCCCCCCAGCAGGGACAGGAGCTGTGGACAGTACTGCATTGACTAGATGGCTCAAGGGGTGCATTAACTCATGGTATGTGGCTTCAGCAGTGTTAGTTGATCCCCCCCCCAGCAGGGGCAGGAGCTGTGGACAGTGCTGCATTGACTAGATGGCTCAAGGGGTGCATTAACTCATGGTATGTGGCTTCAGCAGTGTTAGTTGATCCCCCCCCCAGCAGGGGCAGGAGCTGTGGACAGTGCTGCATTGACTAGATGGCTCAAGGGGTGCATTAACTCATGGTATGTGGCTTCAGCAGTGTTAGTTGATCTCCCCCCAGCAGGGGCAGGAGCTGTGGACAGTGCTGCATTGACTAGATGGCTCAAGGGGTGCATTAACTCATGGTATGTGGCTTCAGCAGTGTTAGTTGATCTCCCCCCAGCAGGGGCAGGAGCTGTGGACAGTACTGCATTGACTAGATGGCTCAAGGGGTGCATTAACTCATGGTATGTGGCTTCAGCAGTGTTAGTTGATCTCCCCCCAGCAGGGACAGGAGCTGTGGACAGTACTGCATTGACTAGATGGCTCAAGGGGTGCATTAACTCATGGTATGTGGCTTCAGCAGTGTTAGTTGATCTCCCCCCAGCAGGGGCAGGAGCTGTGGACAGTACTGCATTGACTAGATGGCTCAAGGGGTGCATTAACTCATGGTATGTGGCTTCAGCAGTGTTAGTTGATCTCCCCCCAGCAGGGGCAGGAGCTGTGGACAGTACTGCATTGACTAGATGGCTCAAGGGGTGCATTAACTCATGGTATGTGGCTTCAGCAGTGTTAGTTGATCCCCCCCCAGCAGGGGCAGGAGCTGTGGACAGTGCTGCATTGACTAGATGGCTCAAGGGGTGCATTAACTCATGGTATGTGGCTTCAGCAATGTTAGTTGATCCCCCCCCAGCAGGGGCAGGAGCTGTGGACAGTACTGCATTGACTAGATGGCTCAAGGGGTGCATTAACTCATGGTATGTGGCTTCAGCAGTGTTAGTTGATCCCCCCCCAGCAGGGGCAGGAGCTGTGGACAGTACTGCATTGACTAGATGGCTCAAGGGGTGCATTAACTCATGGTATGTGGCTTCAGCAGTGTTAGTTGATCTCCCCCCAGCAGGGGCAGGAGCTGTGGACAGTGCTGCATTGACTAGATGGCTCAAGGGGTGCATTAACTCATGGTATGTGGCTTCAGCAGTGTTAGTTGATCCCCCCCCCAGCAGGGGCAGGAGCTGTGGACAGTGCTGCATTGACTAGATGGCTCAAGGGGTGCATTAACTCATGGTATGTGGCTTCAGCAATGTTAGTTGATCCCCCCCCAGCAGGGGCAGGAGCTGTGGACAGTACTGCATTGACTAGATGGCTCAAGGGGTGCATTAACTCATGGTATGTGGCTTCAGCAGTGTTAGTTGATCCCCCCCCAGCAGGGGCAGGAGCTGTGGACAGTGCTGCATTGACTAGATGGCTCAAGGGGTGCATTAACTCATGGTATGTGGCTTCAGCAATGTTAGTTGATCCCCCCCCCAGCAGGGGCAGGAGCTGTGGACAGTGCTGCATTGACTAGATGGCTCAAGGGGTGCATTAACTCATGGTATGTGGCTTCAGCAGTGTTAGTTGATCTCCCCCCAGCAGGGGCAGGAGCTGTGGACAGTACTGCATTGACTAGATGGCTCAAGGGGTGCATTAACTCATGGTATGTGGCTTCAGCAGTGTTAGTTGATCTCCCCCCAGCAGGGGCAGGAGCTGTGGACAGTACTGCATTGACTAGATGGCTCAAGGGGTGCATTAACTCATGGTTTGTGGCTTCAGCAGTGTTAGTTGATCTCCCCCCAGCAGGGACAGGAGCTGTGGACAGTACTGCATTGACTAGATGGCTCAAGGGGTGCATTAACTCATGGTATGTGGCTTCAGCAGTGTTAGTTGATCTCCCCCCAGCAGGGGCAGGAGCTGTGGACAGTACTGCATTGACTAGATGGCTCAAGGGGTGCATTAACTCATGGTATGTGGCTTCAGCAGTGTTAGTTGATCTCCCCCCAGCAGGGGCAGGAGCTGTGGACAGTACTGCATTGACTAGATGGCTCAAGGGGTGCATTAACTCATGGTATGTGGCTTCAGCAGTGTTAGTTGATCCCCCCCCAGCAGGGGCAGGAGCTGTGGACAGTGCTGCATTGACTAGATGGCTCAAGGGGTGCATTAACTCATGGTATGTGGCTTCAGCAATGTTAGTTGATCCCCCCCCAGCAGGGGCAGGAGCTGTGGACAGTGCTGCATTGACTAGATGGCTCAAGGGGTGCATTAACTCATGGTATGTGGCTTCAGCAGTGTTAGTTGATCCCCCCCCAGCAGGGGCAGGAGCTGTGGACAGTACTGCATTGACTAGATGGCTCAAGGGGTGCATTAACTCATGGTATGTGGCTTCAGCAGTGTTAGTTGATCTCCCCCCAGCAGGGGCAGGAGCTTTGGACAGTACTGCGTTGACTATATGGCTCAAGGGGTGCATTAACTCATGGTATGTGGCTTCAGCAGTGTTAGTTGATCCCCCCCCAGCAGGGGCAGGAGCTGTGGACAGTGCTGCATTGACTAGATGGCTCAAGGGGTGCATTAACTCATGGTATGTGGCTTCAGCAGTGTTAGTTGATCTCCCCCCAGCATGGGCAAGAGCTGTGGACAGTACTGCGTTGACTAGATGGCTCAAGGGGTGCATTAACTCATGGTATGTGGCTTCAGCAGTGTTAGTTGATCTCCCCCCAGCAGGGGCAGGAGCTGTGGACAGTACTGCATTGACTAGATGGCTCAAGGGGTGCATTAACTCATGGTATGTGGCTTCAGCAGTGTTAGTTGATCTCCCCCCAGCAGGGGCAGGAGCTGTGGACAGTACTGCATTGACTAGATGGCTCAAGGCGTGCATTAACTCATGGTATGTGGCTTCAGCAGTGTTAGTTGATCCCCCCCCAGCAGGGGCAGGAGCTGTGGACAGTGCTGCATTGACTAGATGGCTCAAGGGGTGCATTAACTCATGGTATGTGGCTTCAGCAGTGTTAGTTGATCCCCCCCCAGCAGGGGCAGGAGCTGTGGACAGTGCTGCATTGACTAGATGGCTCAAGGGGTGCATTAACTCATGGTATGTGGCTTCAGCAGTGTTAGTTGATCTCCCCCCAGCAGGGGCAGGAGCTGTGGACAGTACTGCATTGACTAGATGGCTCAAGGGGTGCATTAACTCATGGTATGTGGCTTCAGCAGTGTTAGTTGATCTCCCCCCAGCAGGGGCAGGAGCTGTGGACAGTACTGCGTTGACTAGATGGCTCAAGGGGTGCATTAACTCATGGTATGTGGCTTCAGCAGTGTTAGTTGATCTCCCCCCAGCAGGGGCAGGAGCTGTGGACAGTGCTGCATTGACTAGATGGCTCAAGGGGTGCATTAACTCATGGTATGTGGCTTCAGCAGTGTTAGTTGATCCCCCCCCAGCAGGGGCAGGAGCTGTGGACAGTGCTGCATTGACTAGATGGCTCAAGGGGTGCATTAACTCATGGTATGTGGCTTCAGCAGTGTTAGTTGATCTCCCCCCAGCAGGGGCAGGAGCTGTGGACAGTACTGCGTTGACTAGATGGCTCAAGGGGTGCATTAACTCATGGTATGTGGCTTCAGCAGTGTTAGTTGATCCCCCCCCCCCAGCAGGGGCAGGAGCTGTGGACAGTACTGCATTGACTAGATGGCTCAAGGGGTGCATTAACTCATGGTATGTGGCTTCAGCAGTGTTAGTTGATCTCCCCCCAGCAGGGGCAGGAGCTTTGGACAGTACTGCATTGACTAGATGGCTCAAGGGGTGCATTAACTCATGGTATGTGGCTTCAGCAGTGTTAGTTGATCTCCCCCCAGCAGGGGCAGGAGCTGTGGACAGTACTGCATTGACTAGATGGCTCAAGGGGTGCATTAACTCATGGTATGTGGCTTCAGCAGTGTTAGTTGATCTCCCCCCAGCAGGGGCAGGAGCTTTGGACAGTACTGCGTTGACTATATGGCTCAAGGGGTGCATTAACTCATGGTATGTGGCTTCAGCAGTGTTAGTTGATCCCCCCCCAGCAGGGGCAGGAGCTGTGGACAGTGCTGCATTGACTAGATGGCTCAAGGGGTGCATTAACTCATGGTATGTGGCTTCAGCAGTGTTAGTTGATCTCCCCCCAGCAGGGGCAGGAGCTGTGGACAGTACTGCGTTGACTAGATGGCTCAAGGGGTGCATTAACTCATGGTATGTGGCTTCAGCAGTGTTAGTTGATCTCCCCCCAGCAGGGGCAGGAGCTGTGGACAGTACTGCATTGACTAGATGGCTCAAGGGGTGCATTAACTCATGGTATGTGGCTTCAGCAATGTTAGTTGATCTCCCCCCAGCAGGGGCAGGAGCTGTGGACAGTACTGCATTGACTAGATGGCTCAAGGGGTGCATTAACTCATGGTATGTGGCTTCAGCAGTGTTAGTTGATCCCCCCCCCAGCAGGGGCAGGAGCTGTGGACAGTACTGCATTGACTAGATGGCTCAAGGGGTGCATTAACTCATGGTATGTGGCTTCAGCAGTGTTAGTTGATCCCCCCCCCCCAGCAGGGGCAGGAGCTGTGGACAGTACTGCATTGACTAGATGGCTCAAGGGGTGCATTAACTCATGGTATGTGGCTTCAGCAGTGTTAGTTGATCTCCCCCCAGCAGGGGCAGGAGCTGTGGACAGTACTGCATTGACTAGATGGCTCAAGGGGTGCATTAACTCATGGTATGTGGCTTCAGCAGTGTTAGTTGATCTCCCCCCAGCAGGGGCAGGAGCTGTGGACAGTACTGCATTGACTAGATGGCTCAAGGGGTGCATTAACTCATGGTATGTGGCTTCAGCAGTGTTAGTTGATCTCCCCCCAGCAGGGGCAGGAGCTTTGGACAGTACTGCGTTGACTATATGGCTCAAGGGGTGCATTAACTCATGGTATGTGGCTTCAGCAGTGTTAGTTGATCCCCCCCCAGCAGGGGCAGGAGCTGTGGACAGTGCTGCATTGACTAGATGGCTCAAGGGGTGCATTAACTCATGGTATGTGGCTTCAGCAGTGTTAGTTGATCTCCCCCCAGCAGGGGCAGGAGCTGTGGACAGTACTGCGTTGACTAGATGGCTCAAGGGGTGCATTAACTCATGGTATGTGGCTTCAGCAGTGTTAGTTGATCTCCCCCCAGCAGGGGCAGGAGCTGTGGACAGTACTGCATTGACTAGATGGCTCAAGGGGTGCATTAACTCATGGTATGTGGCTTCAGCAATGTTAGTTGATCTCCCCCCAGCAGGGGCAGGAGCTGTGGACAGTACTGCATTGACTAGATGGCTCAAGGGGTGCATTAACTCATGGTATGTGGCTTCAGCAGTGTTAGTTGATCTCCCCCCAGCAGGGGCAGGAGCTGTGGACAGTGCTGCATTGACTAGATGGCTCAAGGGGTGCATTAACTCATGGTATGTGGCTTCAGCAGTGTTAGTTGATCCCCCCCCCAGCAGGGGCAGGAGCTGTGGACAGTACTGCATTGACTAGATGGCTCAAGGGGTGCATTAACTCATGGTATGTGGCTTCAGCAGTGTTAGTTGATCTCCCCCCAGCAGGGACAGGAGCTGTGGACAGTACTGCATTGACTAGATGGCTCAAGGGGTGCATTAACTCATGGTATGTGGCTTCAGCAGTGTTAGTTGATCCCCCCCCCAGCAGGGGCAGGAGCTGTGGACAGTGCTGCATTGACTAGATGGCTCAAGGGGTGCATTAACTCATGGTATGTGGCTTCAGCAGTGTTAGTTGATCCCCCCCCAGCAGGGGCAGGAGCTGTGGACAGTGCTGCATTGACTAGATGGCTCAAGGGGTGCATTAACTCATGGTATGTGGCTTCAGCAGTGTTAGTTGATCCCCCCCCCAGCAGGGGCAGGAGCTGTGGACAGTACTGCATTGACTAGATGGCTCAAGGGGTGCATTAACTCATGGTATGTGGCTTCAGCAGTGTTAGTTGATCTCCCCCCAGCAGGGGCAGGAGCTGTGGACAGTGCTGCATTGACTAGATGGCTCAAGGGGTGCATTAACTCATGGTATGTGGCTTCAGCAGTGTTAGTTGATCCCCCCCCCCCAGCAGGGGCAGGAGCTGTGGACAGTACTGCATTGACTAGATGGCTCAAGGGGTGCATTAACTCATGGTATGTGGCTTCAGCAGTGTTAGTTGATCTCCCCCCAGCAGGGACAGGAGCTGTGGACAGTACTGCATTGACTAGATGGCTCAAGGGGTGCATTAACTCATGGTATGTGGCTTCAGCAGTGTTAGTTGATCCCCCCCCCAGCAGGGGCAGGAGCTGTGGACAGTGCTGCATTGACTAGATGGCTCAAGGGGTGCATTAACTCATGGTATGTGGCTTCAGCAGTGTTAGTTGATCCCCCCCCAGCAGGGGCAGGAGCTGTGGACAGTGCTGCATTGACTAGATGGCTCAAGGGGTGCATTAACTCATGGTATGTGGCTTCAGCAGTGTTAGTTGATCTCCCCCCAGCAGGGGCAGGAGCTGTGGACAGTGCTGCATTGACTAGATGGCTCAAGGGGTGCATTAACTCATGGTATGTGGCTTCAGCAGTGTTAGTTGATCTCCCCCCAGCAGGGGCAGGAGCTGTGGACAGTGCTGCATTGACTAGATGGCTCAAGGGGTGCATTAACTCATGGTATGTGGCTTCAGCAGTGTTAGTTGATCTCCCCCCAGCAGGGACAGGAGCTGTGGACAGTACTGCATTGACTAGATGGCTCAAGGGGTGCATTAACTCATGGTATGTGGCTTCAGCAGTGTTAGTTGATCTCCCCCCAGCAGGGGCAGGAGCTGTGGACAGTACTGCATTGACTAGATGGCTCAAGGGGTGCATTAACTCATGGTATGTGGCTTCAGCAGTGTTAGTTGATCTCCCCCCAGCAGGGGCAGGAGCTGTGGACAGTACTGCATTGACTAGATGGCTCAAGGGGTGCATTAACTCATGGTATGTGGCTTCAGCAGTGTTAGTTGATCCCCCCCCAGCAGGGGCAGGAGCTGTGGACAGTGCTGCATTGACTAGATGGCTCAAGGGGTGCATTAACTCATGGTATGTGGCTTCAGCAATGTTAGTTGATCCCCCCCCAGCAGGGGCAGGAGCTGTGGACAGTACTGCATTGACTAGATGGCTCAAGGGGTGCATTAACTCATGGTATGTGGCTTCAGCAGTGTTAGTTGATCCCCCCCCAGCAGGGGCAGGAGCTGTGGACAGTACTGCATTGACTAGATGGCTCAAGGGGTGCATTAACTCATGGTATGTGGCTTCAGCAGTGTTAGTTGATCTCCCCCCAGCAGGGGCAGGAGCTGTGGACAGTGCTGCATTGACTAGATGGCTCAAGGGGTGCATTAACTCATGGTATGTGGCTTCAGCAGTGTTAGTTGATCCCCCCCCCCAGCAGGGGCAGGAGCTGTGGACAGTGCTGCATTGACTAGATGGCTCAAGGGGTGCATTAACTCATGGTATGTGGCTTCAGCAATGTTAGTTGATCCCCCCCCCAGCAGGGGCAGGAGCTGTGGACAGTACTGCATTGACTAGATGGCTCAAGGGGTGCATTAACTCATGGTATGTGGCTTCAGCAGTGTTAGTTGATCCCCCCCCAGCAGGGGCAGGAGCTGTGGACAGTGCTGCATTGACTAGATGGCTCAAGGGGTGCATTAACTCATGGTATGTGGCTTCAGCAATGTTAGTTGATCCCCCCCCCAGCAGGGGCAGGAGCTGTGGACAGTGCTGCATTGACTAGATGGCTCAAGGGGTGCATTAACTCATGGTATGTGGCTTCAGCAGTGTTAGTTGATCTCCCCCCAGCAGGGGCAGGAGCTGTGGACAGTACTGCGTTGACTAGATGGCTCAAGGGGTGCATTAACTCATGGTATGTGGCTTCAGCAGTGTTAGTTGATCTCCCCCCAGCAGGGGCAGGAGCTGTGGACAGTACTGCATTGACTAGATGGCTCAAGGGGTGCATTAACTCATGGTATGTGGCTTCAGCAATGTTAGTTGATCTCCCCCCAGCAGGGGCAGGAGCTGTGGACAGTACTGCATTGACTAGATGGCTCAAGGGGTGCATTAACTCATGGTATGTGGCTTCAGCAGTGTTAGTTGATCCCCCCCCCAGCAGGGGCAGGAGCTGTGGACAGTACTGCATTGACTAGATGGCTCAAGGGGTGCATTAACTCATGGTATGTGGCTTCAGCAGTGTTAGTTGATCCCCCCCCCCCAGCAGGGGCAGGAGCTGTGGACAGTACTGCATTGACTAGATGGCTCAAGGGGTGCATTAACTCATGGTATGTGGCTTCAGCAGTGTTAGTTGATCTCCCCCCAGCAGGGGCAGGAGCTGTGGACAGTACTGCATTGACTAGATGGCTCAAGGGGTGCATTAACTCATGGTATGTGGCTTCAGCAGTGTTAGTTGATCTCCCCCCAGCAGGGGCAGGAGCTGTGGACAGTACTGCATTGACTAGATGGCTCAAGGGGTGCATTAACTCATGGTATGTGGCTTCAGCAGTGTTAGTTGATCTCCCCCCAGCAGGGGCAGGAGCTTTGGACAGTACTGCGTTGACTATATGGCTCAAGGGGTGCATTAACTCATGGTATGTGGCTTCAGCAGTGTTAGTTGATCCCCCCCCAGCAGGGGCAGGAGCTGTGGACAGTGCTGCATTGACTAGATGGCTCAAGGGGTGCATTAACTCATGGTATGTGGCTTCAGCAGTGTTAGTTGATCTCCCCCCAGCAGGGGCAGGAGCTGTGGACAGTACTGCGTTGACTAGATGGCTCAAGGGGTGCATTAACTCATGGTATGTGGCTTCAGCAGTGTTAGTTGATCTCCCCCCAGCAGGGGCAGGAGCTGTGGACAGTACTGCATTGACTAGATGGCTCAAGGGGTGCATTAACTCATGGTATGTGGCTTCAGCAATGTTAGTTGATCTCCCCCCAGCAGGGGCAGGAGCTGTGGACAGTACTGCATTGACTAGATGGCTCAAGGGGTGCATTAACTCATGGTATGTGGCTTCAGCAGTGTTAGTTGATCTCCCCCCAGCAGGGGCAGGAGCTGTGGACAGTGCTGCATTGACTAGATGGCTCAAGGGGTGCATTAACTCATGGTATGTGGCTTCAGCAGTGTTAGTTGATCCCCCCCCCAGCAGGGGCAGGAGCTGTGGACAGTACTGCATTGACTAGATGGCTCAAGGGGTGCATTAACTCATGGTATGTGGCTTCAGCAGTGTTAGTTGATCTCCCCCCAGCAGGGACAGGAGCTGTGGACAGTACTGCATTGACTAGATGGCTCAAGGGGTGCATTAACTCATGGTATGTGGCTTCAGCAGTGTTAGTTGATCCCCCCCCCAGCAGGGGCAGGAGCTGTGGACAGTGCTGCATTGACTAGATGGCTCAAGGGGTGCATTAACTCATGGTATGTGGCTTCAGCAGTGTTAGTTGATCCCCCCCCAGCAGGGGCAGGAGCTGTGGACAGTGCTGCATTGACTAGATGGCTCAAGGGGTGCATTAACTCATGGTATGTGGCTTCAGCAGTGTTAGTTGATCCCCCCCCCAGCAGGGGCAGGAGCTGTGGACAGTACTGCATTGACTAGATGGCTCAAGGGGTGCATTAACTCATGGTATGTGGCTTCAGCAGTGTTAGTTGATCTCCCCCCAGCAGGGGCAGGAGCTGTGGACAGTGCTGCATTGACTAGATGGCTCAAGGGGTGCATTAACTCATGGTATGTGGCTTCAGCAGTGTTAGTTGATCCCCCCCCCCCAGCAGGGGCAGGAGCTGTGGACAGTACTGCATTGACTAGATGGCTCAAGGGGTGCATTAACTCATGGTATGTGGCTTCAGCAGTGTTAGTTGATCTCCCCCCAGCAGGGACAGGAGCTGTGGACAGTACTGCATTGACTAGATGGCTCAAGGGGTGCATTAACTCATGGTATGTGGCTTCAGCAGTGTTAGTTGATCCCCCCCCCCAGCAGGGGCAGGAGCTGTGGACAGTGCTGCATTGACTAGATGGCTCAAGGGGTGCATTAACTCATGGTATGTGGCTTCAGCAGTGTTAGTTGATCCCCCCCCAGCAGGGGCAGGAGCTGTGGACAGTGCTGCATTGACTAGATGGCTCAAGGGGTGCATAAACTCATGGTATGTGGCTTCAGCAGTGTTAGTTGATCTCCCCCCAGCAGGGGCAGGAGCTGTGGACAGTGCTGCATTGACTAGATGGCTCAAGGGGTGCATTAACTCATGGTATGTGGCTTCAGCAGTGTTAGTTGATCTCCCCCCAGCAGGGGCAGGAGCTGTGGACAGTGCTGCATTGACTTGATGGCTCAAGGGGTGCATTAACTCATGGTATGTGGCTTCAGCAGTGTTAGTTGATCTCCCCCCAGCAGGGACAGGAGCTGTGGACAGTACTGCATTGACTAGATGGCTCAAGGGGTGCATTAACTCATGGTATGTGGCTTCAGCAGTGTTAGTTGATCTCCCCCCAGCAGGGGCAGGAGCTGTGGACAGTACTGCATTGACTAGATGGCTCAAGGGGTGCATTAACTCATGGTATGTGGCTTCAGCAGTGTTAGTTGATCTCCCCCCAGCAGGGGCAGGAGCTGTGGACAGTACTGCATTGACTAGATGGCTCAAGGGGTGCATTAACTCATGGTATGTGGCTTCAGCAGTGTTAGTTGATCCCCCCCCAGCAGGGGCAGGAGCTGTGGACAGTGCTGCATTGACTAGATGGCTCAAGGGGTGCATTAACTCATGGTATGTGGCTTCAGCAATGTTAGTTGATCCCCCCCCAGCAGGGGCAGGAGCTGTGGACAGTACTGCATTGACTAGATGGCTCAAGGGGTGCATTAACTCATGGTATGTGGCTTCAGCAGTGTTAGTTGATCCCCCCCCAGCAGGGGCAGGAGCTGTGGACAGTACTGCATTGACTAGATGGCTCAAGGGGTGCATTAACTCATGGTATGTGGCTTCAGCAGTGTTAGTTGATCTCCCCCCAGCAGGGGCAGGAGCTGTGGACAGTGCTGCATTGACTAGATGGCTCAAGGGGTGCATTAACTCATGGTATGTGGCTTCAGCAATGTTAGTTGATCCCCCCCCCAGCAGGGGCAGGAGCTGTGGACAGTACTGCGTTGACTAGATGGCTCAAGGGGTGCATTAACTCATGGTATGTGGCTTCAGCAGTGTTAGTTGATCTCCCCCCAGCAGGGGCAGGAGCTGTGGACAGTACTGCATTGACTAGATGGCTCAAGGGGTGCATTAACTCATGGTATGTGGCTTCAGCAATGTTAGTTGATCTCCCCCCAGCAGGGGCAGGAGCTGTGGACAGTACTGCATTGACTAGATGGCTCAAGGGGTGCATTAACTCATGGTATGTGGCTTCAGCAGTGTTAGTTGATCTCCCCCCAGCAGGGGCAGGAGCTGTGGACAGTGCTGCATTGACTAGATGGCTCAAGGGGTGCATTAACTCATGGTATGTGGCTTCAGCAGTGTTAGTTGATCCCCCCCCCAGCAGGGGCAGGAGCTGTGGACAGTACTGCATTGACTAGATGGCTCAAGGGGTGCATTAACTCATGGTATGTGGCTTCAGCAGTGTTAGTTGATCTCCCCCCAGCAGGGACAGGAGCTGTGGACAGTACTGCATTGACTAGATGGCTCAAGGGGTGCATTAACTCATGGTATGTGGCTTCAGCAGTGTTAGTTGATCCCCCCCCCAGCAGGGGCAGGAGCTGTGGACAGTGCTGCATTGACTAGATGGCTCAAGGGGTGCATTAACTCATGGTATGTGGCTTCAGCAGTGTTAGTTGATCCCCCCCCAGCAGGGGCAGGAGCTGTGGACAGTGCTGCATTGACTAGATGGCTCAAGGGGTGCATTAACTCATGGTATGTGGCTTCAGCAGTGTTAGTTGATCCCCCCCCCAGCAGGGGCAGGAGCTGTGGACAGTACTGCATTGACTAGATGGCTCAAGGGGTGCATTAACTCATGGTATGTGGCTTCAGCAGTGTTAGTTGATCTCCCCCCAGCAGGGGCAGGAGCTGTGGACAGTGCTGCATTGACTAGATGGCTCAAGGGGTGCATTAACTCATGGTATGTGGCTTCAGCAGTGTTAGTTGATCCCCCCCCCCCCAGCAGGGGCAGGAGCTGTGGACAGTACTGCATTGACTAGATGGCTCAAGGGGTGCATTAACTCATGGTATGTGGCTTCAGCAGTGTTAGTTGATCTCCCCCCAGCAGGGACAGGAGCTGTGGACAGTACTGCATTGACTAGATGGCTCAAGGGGTGCATTAACTCATGGTATGTGGCTTCAGCAGTGTTAGTTGATCCCCCCCCCAGCAGGGGCAGGAGCTGTGGACAGTGCTGCATTGACTAGATGGCTCAAGGGGTGCATTAACTCATGGTATGTGGCTTCAGCAGTGTTAGTTGATCCCCCCCCAGCAGGGGCAGGAGCTGTGGACAGTGCTGCATTGACTAGATGGCTCAAGGGGTGCATTAACTCATGGTATGTGGCTTCAGCAGTGTTAGTTGATCTCCCCCCAGCAGGGGCAGGAGCTGTGGACAGTGCTGCATTGACTAGATGGCTCAAGGGGTGCATTAACTCATGGTATGTGGCTTCAGCAGTGTTAGTTGATCTCCCCCCAGCAGGGGCAGGAGCTGTGGACAGTGCTGCATTGACTAGATGGCTCAAGGGGTGCATTAACTCATGGTATGTGGCTTCAGCAGTGTTAGTTGATCTCCCCCCAGCAGGGACAGGAGCTGTGGACAGTACTGCATTGACTAGATGGCTCAAGGGGTGCATTAACTCATGGTATGTGGCTTCAGCAGTGTTAGTTGATCTCCCCCCAGCAGGGGCAGGAGCTGTGGACAGTACTGCATTGACTAGATGGCTCAAGGGGTGCATTAACTCATGGTATGTGGCTTCAGCAGTGTTAGTTGATCTCCCCCCAGCAGGGGCAGGAGCTGTGGACAGTACTGCATTGACTAGATGGCTCAAGGGGTGCATTAACTCATGGTATGTGGCTTCAGCAGTGTTAGTTGATCCCCCCCCAGCAGGGGCAGGAGCTGTGGACAGTGCTGCATTGACTAGATGGCTCAAGGGGTGCATTAACTCATGGTATGTGGCTTCAGCAATGTTAGTTGATCCCCCCCCAGCAGGGGCAGGAGCTGTGGACAGTACTGCATTGACTAGATGGCTCAAGGGGTGCATTAACTCATGGTATGTGGCTTCAGCAGTGTTAGTTGATCCCCCCCCAGCAGGGGCAGGAGCTGTGGACAGTACTGCATTGACTAGATGGCTCAAGGGGTGCATTAACTCATGGTATGTGGCTTCAGCAGTGTTAGTTGATCTCCCCCCAGCAGGGGCAGGAGCTGTGGACAGTGCTGCATTGACTAGATGGCTCAAGGGGTGCATTAACTCATGGTATGTGGCTTCAGCAGTGTTAGTTGATCCCCCCCCAGCAGGGGCAGGAGCTGTGGACAGTGCTGCATTGACTAGATGGCTCAAGGGGTGCATTAACTCATGGTATGTGGCTTCAGCAATGTTAGTTGATCCCCCCCCCAGCAGGGGCAGGAGCTGTGGACAGTACTGCATTGACTAGATGGCTCAAGGGGTGCATTAACTCATGGTATGTGGCTTCAGCAGTGTTAGTTGATCCCCCCCCAGCAGGGGCAGGAGCTGTGGACAGTGCTGCATTGACTAGATGGCTCAAGGGGTGCATTAACTCATGGTATGTGGCTTCAGCAATGTTAGTTGATCCCCCCCCCCAGCAGGGGCAGGAGCTGTGGACAGTGCTGCATTGACTAGATGGCTCAAGGGGTGCATTAACTCATGGTATGTGGCTTCAGCAGTGTTAGTTGATCTCCCCCCAGCAGGGGCAGGAGCTGTGGACAGTACTGCGTTGACTAGATGGCTCAAGGGGTGCATTAACTCATGGTATGTGGCTTCAGCAGTGTTAGTTGATCTCCCCCCAGCAGGGGCAGGAGCTGTGGACAGTACTGCATTGACTAGATGGCTCAAGGGGTGCATTAACTCATGGTATGTGGCTTCAGCAATGTTAGTTGATCTCCCCCCAGCAGGGGCAGGAGCTGTGGACAGTACTGCATTGACTAGATGGCTCAAGGGGTGCATTAACTCATGGTATGTGGCTTCAGCAGTGTTAGTTGATCCCCCCCCCAGCAGGGGCAGGAGCTGTGGACAGTACTGCATTGACTAGATGGCTCAAGGGGTGCATTAACTCATGGTATGTGGCTTCAGCAGTGTTAGTTGATCCCCCCCCCCCAGCAGGGGCAGGAGCTGTGGACAGTACTGCATTGACTAGATGGCTCAAGGGGTGCATTAACTCATGGTATGTGGCTTCAGCAGTGTTAGTTGATCTCCCCCCAGCAGGGGCAGGAGCTGTGGACAGTACTGCATTGACTAGATGGCTCAAGGGGTGCATTAACTCATGGTATGTGGCTTCAGCAGTGTTAGTTGATCTCCCCCCAGCAGGGGCAGGAGCTGTGGACAGTACTGCATTGACTAGATGGCTCAAGGGGTGCATTAACTCATGGTATGTGGCTTCAGCAGTGTTAGTTGATCTCCCCCCAGCAGGGGCAGGAGCTTTGGACAGTACTGCGTTGACTATATGGCTCAAGGGGTGCATTAACTCATGGTATGTGGCTTCAGCAGTGTTAGTTGATCCCCCCCCAGCAGGGGCAGGAGCTGTGGACAGTGCTGCATTGACTAGATGGCTCAAGGGGTGCATTAACTCATGGTATGTGGCTTCAGCAGTGTTAGTTGATCTCCCCCCAGCAGGGGCAGGAGCTGTGGACAGTACTGCGTTGACTAGATGGCTCAAGGGGTGCATTAACTCATGGTATGTGGCTTCAGCAGTGTTAGTTGATCTCCCCCCAGCAGGGGCAGGAGCTGTGGACAGTACTGCATTGACTAGATGGCTCAAGGGGTGCATTAACTCATGGTATGTGGCTTCAGCAATGTTAGTTGATCTCCCCCCAGCAGGGGCAGGAGCTGTGGACAGTACTGCATTGACTAGATGGCTCAAGGGGTGCATTAACTCATGGTATGTGGCTTCAGCAGTGTTAGTTGATCTCCCCCCAGCAGGGGCAGGAGCTGTGGACAGTGCTGCATTGACTAGATGGCTCAAGGGGTGCATTAACTCATGGTATGTGGCTTCAGCAGTGTTAGTTGATCCCCCCCCCAGCAGGGGCAGGAGCTGTGGACAGTACTGCATTGACTAGATGGCTCAAGGGGTGCATTAACTCATGGTATGTGGCTTCAGCAGTGTTAGTTGATCTCCCCCCAGCAGGGACAGGAGCTGTGGACAGTACTGCATTGACTAGATGGCTCAAGGGGTGCATTAACTCATGGTATGTGGCTTCAGCAGTGTTAGTTGATCCCCCCCCCAGCAGGGGCAGGAGCTGTGGACAGTGCTGCATTGACTAGATGGCTCAAGGGGTGCATTAACTCATGGTATGTGGCTTCAGCAGTGTTAGTTGATCCCCCCCCAGCAGGGGCAGGAGCTGTGGACAGTGCTGCATTGACTAGATGGCTCAAGGGGTGCATTAACTCATGGTATGTGGCTTCAGCAGTGTTAGTTGATCCCCCCCCCAGCAGGGGCAGGAGCTGTGGACAGTACTGCATTGACTAGATGGCTCAAGGGGTGCATTAACTCATGGTATGTGGCTTCAGCAGTGTTAGTTGATCTCCCCCCAGCAGGGGCAGGAGCTGTGGACAGTGCTGCATTGACTAGATGGCTCAAGGGGTGCATTAACTCATGGTATGTGGCTTCAGCAGTGTTAGTTGATCCCCCCCCCCCAGCAGGGGCAGGAGCTGTGGACAGTACTGCATTGACTAGATGGCTCAAGGGGTGCATTAACTCATGGTATGTGGCTTCAGCAGTGTTAGTTGATCTCCCCCCAGCAGGGACAGGAGCTGTGGACAGTACTGCATTGACTAGATGGCTCAAGGGGTGCATTAACTCATGGTATGTGGCTTCAGCAGTGTTAGTTGATCCCCCCCCCCAGCAGGGGCAGGAGCTGTGGACAGTGCTGCATTGACTAGATGGCTCAAGGGGTGCATTAACTCATGGTATGTGGCTTCAGCAGTGTTAGTTGATCCCCCCCCAGCAGGGGCAGGAGCTGTGGACAGTGCTGCATTGACTAGATGGCTCAAGGGGTGCATTAACTCATGGTATGTGGCTTCAGCAGTGTTAGTTGATCTCCCCCCAGCAGGGGCAGGAGCTGTGGACAGTGCTGCATTGACTAGATGGCTCAAGGGGTGCATTAACTCATGGTATGTGGCTTCAGCAGTGTTAGTTGATCTCCCCCCAGCAGGGGCAGGAGCTGTGGACAGTGCTGCATTGACTAGATGGCTCAAGGGGTGCATTAACTCATGGTATGTGGCTTCAGCAGTGTTAGTTGATCTCCCCCCAGCAGGGACAGGAGCTGTGGACAGTACTGCATTGACTAGATGGCTCAAGGGGTGCATTAACTCATGGTATGTGGCTTCAGCAGTGTTAGTTGATCTCCCCCCAGCAGGGGCAGGAGCTGTGGACAGTACTGCATTGACTAGATGGCTCAAGGGGTGCATTAACTCATGGTATGTGGCTTCAGCAGTGTTAGTTGATCTCCCCCCAGCAGGGGCAGGAGCTGTGGACAGTACTGCATTGACTAGATGGCTCAAGGGGTGCATTAACTCATGGTATGTGGCTTCAGCAGTGTTAGTTGATCCCCCCCCAGCAGGGGCAGGAGCTGTGGACAGTGCTGCATTGACTAGATGGCTCAAGGGGTGCATTAACTCATGGTATGTGGCTTCAGCAATGTTAGTTGATCCCCCCCCAGCAGGGGCAGGAGCTGTGGACAGTACTGCATTGACTAGATGGCTCAAGGGGTGCATTAACTCATGGTATGTGGCTTCAGCAGTGTTAGTTGATCCCCCCCCAGCAGGGGCAGGAGCTGTGGACAGTACTGCATTGACTAGATGGCTCAAGGGGTGCATTAACTCATGGTATGTGGCTTCAGCAGTGTTAGTTGATCTCCCCCCAGCAGGGGCAGGAGCTGTGGACAGTGCTGCATTGACTAGATGGCTCAAGGGGTGCATTAACTCATGGTATGTGGCTTCAGCAATGTTAGTTGATCCCCCCCCCAGCAGGGGCAGGAGCTGTGGACAGTGCTGCATTGACTAGATGGCTCAAGGGGTGCATTAACTCATGGTATGTGGCTTCAGCAGTGTTAGTTGATCTCCCCCCAGCAGGGGCAGGAGCTGTGGACAGTACTGCATTGACTAGATGGCTCAAGGGGTGCATTAACTCATGGTATGTGGCTTCAGCAGTGTTAGTTGATCTCCCCCCAGCAGGGGCAGGAGCTGTGGACAGTACTGCATTGACTAGATGGCTCAAGGGGTGCATTAACTCATGGTTTGTGGCTTCAGCAGTGTTAGTTGATCTCCCCCCAGCAGGGACAGGAGCTGTGGACAGTACTGCATTGACTAGATGGCTCAAGGGGTGCATTAACTCATGGTATGTGGCTTCAGCAGTGTTAGTTGATCTCCCCCCAGCAGGGGCAGGAGCTGTGGACAGTACTGCATTGACTAGATGGCTCAAGGGGTGCATTAACTCATGGTATGTGGCTTCAGCAGTGTTAGTTGATCTCCCCCCAGCAGGGGCAGGAGCTGTGGACAGTACTGCATTGACTAGATGGCTCAAGGGGTGCATTAACTCATGGTATGTGGCTTCAGCAGTGTTAGTTGATCCCCCCCCAGCAGGGGCAGGAGCTGTGGACAGTGCTGCATTGACTAGATGGCTCAAGGGGTGCATTAACTCATGGTATGTGGCTTCAGCAATGTTAGTTGATCCCCCCCCAGCAGGGGCAGGAGCTGTGGACAGTGCTGCATTGACTAGATGGCTCAAGGGGTGCATTAACTCATGGTATGTGGCTTCAGCAGTGTTAGTTGATCCCCCCCCAGCAGGGGCAGGAGCTGTGGACAGTACTGCATTGACTAGATGGCTCAAGGGGTGCTTTAACTCATGGTATGTGGCTTCAGCAGTGTTAGTTGATCTCCCCCCAGCAGGGGCAGGAGCTGTGGACAGTACTGCATTGACTAGATGGCTCAAGGGGTGCATTAACTCATGGTATGTGGCTTCAGCAGTGTTAGTTGATCTCCCCCCAGCAGGGGCAGGAGCTGTGGACAGTGCTGCATTGACTAGATGGCTCAAGGGGTGCATTAACTCATGGTATGTGGCTTCAGCAGTGTTAGTTGATCTCCCCCCAGCAGGGGCAAGAGCTGTGGACAGTACTGCGTTGACTAGATGGCTCAAGGGGTGCATTAACTCATGGTATGTGGCTTCAGCAGTGTTAGTTGATCTCCCCCCAGCAGGGGCAGGAGCTGTGGACAGTACTGCATTGACTAGATGGCTCAAGGGGTGCATTAACTCATGGTATGTGGCTTCAGCAGTGTTAGTTGATCTCCCCCCAGCAGGGGCAGGAGCTGTGGACAGTACTGCATTGACTAGATGGCTCAAGGCGTGCATTAACTCATGGTATGTGGCTTCAGCAGTGTTAGTTGATCCCCCCCCAGCAGGGGCAGGAGCTGTGGACAGTGCTGCATTGACTAGATGGCTCAAGGGGTGCATTAACTCATGGTATGTGGCTTCAGCAGTGTTAGTTGATCCCCCCCCAGCAGGGGCAGGAGCTGTGGACAGTGCTGCATTGACTAGATGGCTCAAGGGGTGCATTAACTCATGGTATGTGGCTTCAGCAGTGTTAGTTGATCTCCCCCCAGCAGGGGCAGGAGCTGTGGACAGTACTGCATTGACTAGATGGCTCAAGGGGTGCATTAACTCATGGTATGTGGCTTCAGCAGTGTTAGTTGATCTCCCCCCAGCAGGGGCAGGAGCTGTGGACAGTACTGCGTTGACTAGATGGCTCAAGGGGTGCATTAACTCATGGTATGTGGCTTCAGCAGTGTTAGTTGATCTCCCCCCAGCAGGGGCAGGAGCTGTGGACAGTGCTGCATTGACTAGATGGCTCAAGGGGTGCATTAACTCATGGTATGTGGCTTCAGCAGTGTTAGTTGATCCCCCCCCAGCAGGGGCAGGAGCTGTGGACAGTGCTGCATTGACTAGATGGCTCAAGGGGTGCATTAACTCATGGTATGTGGCTTCAGCAGTGTTAGTTGATCTCCCCCCAGCAGGGGCAGGAGCTGTGGACAGTACTGCGTTGACTAGATGGCTCAAGGGGTGCATTAACTCATGGTATGTGGCTTCATTAACTTATGGTATGCAGTATTTGTTTTATGTTGTATTCAAGCATGGTATATGGCTTGAGCAGTGTTGCTCCCCTACCGGCAGGGGTCAGGAGCTGTGGAACAGAAGTATAGCAATGGCGTGGTGGTTACTTGATTTGTGATGCATTAACGCATGGCCATGGGCTGGTTTGGGCAGTATTGCTCCCCTACCAGCCATCCTAGTACCAGCCATTTAGATGTGTACTAGGCATGGCATGCACGTGTTTTGTTTGTCACATCGGTATCATAGATCCAGCATACCCGCGGTACTATACATACCTCTCCTGAAACGCTTTAGTTGGAGCTAGGTCTGGCTGAGCGGTACAAAAGTTGATGCCATTTCGTCGGCTCAGCAGTATATATGTTGAACAAGGCATGGTTCGTTTCCGTATGTTGATTGCTAGGACAAGAGGACTGACTGATAACACCGGTAACCCCTGATATATTGCTATGGCATATCATGAAATGTAATAATAACCCCTGAGTCCCCGAAACCCCTGCGGCATAGTACTTGACCCGTGGCTAGAGTAGGCTGAGCTGTCTTTCTAGTATATGTTTTGTATTGTTGTATTGTACTGTTTTAGTATCTAGTATGCAGGCCGAACTCAGTCACTGCACTCATGGGGCAGGCGGCGCGCTTCTGCTGGCAATCGTTACTACAACAACAACAACAACAACAACAACAACAACAACAACAACAACAACAACAACAACAACAAACATTTACTAATTGCAACTGAGGCTGACTGAGCGGCCGATCAAAAATAGATGTTGCCAATTAGTCCAAGATGACTAGCTGCTAGCTTGTGATTTTCTAAACCCTAAACCCTAATGCTGCTAGTGCTAGCTCTCCTTCAGCTGTTCTACTTGCCAGAGAGTACCCCACGCTTGCAACCTCCTCATCAATCATGTGGGGTCGGTAGGCGGTATCAGACACCGGTGTCAGGGCCAGCTGCCAGGGCCGATATGTCACCCTCAAGAGCCTTCCCATCCTCTTATGCAACACAGCATTACAGGGCCCCTCACAACAGGTCCACCGCTAACAGATTACAGCAGGTTGGATCCAACAATTAGAGTAGGCCCCCGATCATAATGGGACGGCCATGAGGGTAGTGTAACAAGCCAAAGCAAACTCGAACGGTGTGAAAGACGCAAACACAAACAGAACACAAACCAACCCCCACCCAACCCAACAGAGCCAAACAGGCCCACAAAGCCCCTGAACACAAGGGCAAATTACACCCACAAGACATAGAATGCAGATGACTAAGCAAACTGTACACAATACTAAAACATAGGACAAAAACTGCACATGCTGAACATGCATTAAAGGGCACCAATATGAAGCCACAGTACAGGATCTATTTAGTGGAACATCTGACTGCCCCTTTCTGTGCAACACATGAGAACACAACTTTCACAGAGTTGAACTGAGAATTGTCAGTAACAGTACTACTGCTACAATAACGTTACGATCCCAACAACACATCAAAAACACTGTCTCTCCTGTCCACAAGCAATTGCTACTGCCTCTCAAGCATCACAATACACTGACGATACCTCCGACTAAAAGTGAAGAGAATAACCAAGATCCAGATGTCTCTTTTTGGCTTGTGACAACAGCCCAATGTCGTGCATGCACCTTTGCAAGGGCCAGGTGGCAGTTTGATTATGGCAAACTCTGCAACCATGCCCCTATGAACAAGCAGAACTATGCACCCACCGACCATGGGAACTGAGGGAAAGGGCAGGATATACCTGTGCACTAACGGCAGCGAACAATACGCGTCCAGCCAAGGTGAAGTGCTGGACGAACCGCAGGTTGTAGCACTAGTGACTGCGGTCACTTCCACGTGCTACAGCAGCGCCACCCACAAGGAGCCAACTTAGGCTCCAACAGCATACTTTAAACTCCTACTCTAGAATCTCATACTAACTGCCGCCAACTTCACCCTTGCACACCAAAGAGTACCAGCAAACAATCACTAGTGGTTTACCCCCCTTCCCCTAGGTAGCTCTTCCTCAGCTCTAAGTCAGGACCACCTTTCCGCCCAGAGTATGATTCAGCCAGTCCAACTCCTCCAGTCAAACAATTTATCTTTTTCCCTACAACCTCACTCTTTCCCCTCTACACCGACCCTATCCACCATAGAAGGAGGCTTCATAGTAAAGCACCACTACAGCACCACAGCCCTGCCGCTAGTTTTATAACACCAGACCCTAAACCCTAAAGCCTAACCCTAAACCCTAAACCCCCCGAATAACATCCTGCCCTGCCCAGTGGTGATCACAGCCGGCGAGTCTTTCAAGTATCAATAACCATGCATGCATGTAGCTCACAGGACAAGATCTAGGTTCAGCTCAGCTCAGCTCAGCTCAGCTCACAGGACAAGATCTAGGCTTGGGTTGGTGGTTGCAACCTGCTTTATTCCCTGCACCCTGCGTCGTTTTCGTCGCTCCAGCACTGCATGACAACCCCCTGCTTTACTTGTCCGCACTCTCCCCTGCTTTGATATGACATGTACCAACCTCCAGCACGCATGTACCCTTTTACCGATTGTTACTGATTAGAAGGCCATGAGGACGTTAGGCGATCACAACACCCATGCACCAGAGATAGTGAGAATTTCAAGCAGTTAGTAAGGCCCACGGTCCAAAATGCTTCGCAATCCCGGAACTCATTGTGCGGCCCAGCCCCCAAATGCAGTGATTGTACTGTTTATGTGACTACCATGAACATCGGTGCTGCAATCTCCCAGACATACCATTGTGACCAAACCCCAAACTATGAAGAGCCCTCTCAAAGTGATTACCACTAGATTACCAGGGAGCCCAAGAGGGCATCCTTTGGAGGCAATGAAGGCTCATAGGGCCACAACCACCAACTTAACACACAAACTGAATATACATATATGACTGTCAGTCAGCACAGAAGGTAAGGGCTCCGAGCCGTGTAATCCTTACACCAAGGAGCCTTTCCCAGAACCCCACGCTGACGACCAAGTAACACATAATCTCCTTGCATAGCCCTCTCCTCTCGCTCCCTCTTGGTCAGCACAGATTAGGTGGGAATTCCTGTAAAGTGACTCCAGGTTTTACCCCAGACATTGATACACGAATTGGTACCTCAATAATACCTGAATACCAGCCACTATTTGACAGCATGTCCACCGTTCATGATCCCAATGTGATGCCTGATTAACCCACTCATTCTAAAATGTGAGTCCCACAGCAAACGAATAGCTCATCATGCTGAAAATTAACAAGCAATGGTGGCTCCTACAGATAAAAACCTACATACGGCCGTAATTTTGCACCACCGCCTGCCATCGTATACCACTGGGTCAGTGTGGGCCTACAGACACCAACTCACCTTCAGAGCTGACCGTGGAGTGACTTCAGGTGACACATAGGTAACTAGTGCATGGGTGGTAACCAACAAAACACAGATAGTCCCGGAGATTCTTTCAGTCTACAGCCTGACATCTGTGCCAAGCTATACCCAACAGTGCAAAGATGACAGCAGCAAGCACATAACAATTGTCCAAATACAGCATGAATAAGTGCCCACCAATGCAGGGAATACATCATCCCCTGAGCACAGCGTTAATGCTCGGCTTGCTGTGATTGCTTCAACTGGTCTGCCGGCGCATTGCCAGGCTGGCCCCCCCCAACTTAACCCCCAATCCGGGGTGGGAGGGGTTATTGAACCAGTCACACTTCTCCAGGGGGGGGGGGGGGGTGAACCACCCCCATCCCCCCCGGGGGAGGGGGAGGGGTGTGGGCATACATCATGGCATAGTCCGAAGCCAACCAATGCAGGTATACCTTTCTCCATCGCACCCTGCCTGGCCTCTTCTAAATGTTGCTGCTGGTTGGCAGGGTAAATTTGCAGGGGTGGTGGTACCACCATTGCTTCCTTGAGTTGGAGGTCCAGCGGGTTGGTAAAAGTTAAGGTAGCCACAACAGCCCTGGATGTCTTCTAGCGGAGAGGTCTTGGGGGTGGGCGAGGGGGTGGGCGAGGGGGTGGGCGTGGGGGTAGGCGCTGAGGGGGTGGGCGTGCGGGTGGGCGAGGGGGCGGGCGGGGTGGGCGAGGGGGAGGGCGGGGTGGTCGAGGCGGTGGGCGGGGCGGGCGCGGAGGAGGTCGGGGAGGTGGGCGAGGGGATGGCGGTCTTGGTGGGGGCCGTGGGGGTGGGGAAGGGGGCTTGGGTGGGGGTGGGGAGGGGGGTTTGGGTGGGGGTGGGGAGGGGGGTTTGGGTGGGGGTGGGGAAGGAGGCTTGGGTGGGGGTGGGGAGGGGGGTTTGGGTGGGGGCGGAGAGGGTGGACTGGGCGGCGGTGGCCGTGGAGGCGGGGGAGGTGAGGGAGGGGGTGAAGGTGGCTTGGGTGGGGGTGGGAAGGGGGGTGGGGGCGGTCGGGGCGGAGGGTTAGGTAAAGGGGGTCGAGGAGAAGGAGGGGGTGGGAGACTTGCCATCCAAGGTGGCCGAGGGGGTCTTGGGGGAGGGGGGGAAACGTTGGGATTTGCAGCTGGACACGGGTTGGAGGTCAAGTAATCGACTGCTGTCTTAATCTGGACTAATCCAGCCCCGTACAAGTCGTCCCTACCAGTGGCACCGAGGTCCAAAGCCGATGCTTTAAGGGCATTCTTGATGGCGGCAGCGGAGCAAGTTGGGAATGCCGACCACACAATGGCAGCGGCGGCAGCGACATGCGGGGTGGCCATGCTAGTGCCACTGAGGTAACCCAGTGTCACTTGGTCCATTGGTGTAGTGATATAGGTAAGTGTGACGGTCACCGCTGCTGATGATACTGCCTCTCTGAGCAATAGCCCCTCCCTCCGTGAGATCCCAACCGTCGGAATGAAATCAGCAACCGTGTACGTGTTGTTTGCCGTGTTGCAAGCCCCTATGACGGTCCCTCCGAAACCATCACAGTCTCCTGGTGCGACAGAAGTATCATTTGTGTTGAACATCACAACCCCAATCCCACCCCCAGCTTTACAATTCAGCACCTTTTCGCAGAAAAACCCCCCTCCCCGCTGAATTAAACATACCTTCCCTGCAGCGCCAGCACACGGTGCCCCCAGACCCAATCCACAATCGGTGAGTCCTGCCGGGCCGAGGTTAGAGCTTGGAACCCCAACAAATGCACTAAGCTGAGGGGTGGAAATCTGGTAGTTTCCCCCATCTGGATATGTCACATTCAGAAATTGATACCCCTGCAACCGGCCATCGTAGTTGCTAGGGAGGAGAGACATTATGTTGGAACCAGGCCCGCAGATCTCCACGTCGGCGTTGAACTGACTAAACCCTGATCTCGTGCCACCCCGCCAAATCGAAGCCACGGAGATGACATCAGGGTAACCGGCGGGGTAACTAGTGCTTCCGTCACCAGAGTTACCGGCAGCTGCGAAGATGAGGGTGTCGCCACGGGCGGCATATTCTGCGCATATGTTGGAATAGGTTGGATCGTTGAAGCCGCCGCCAAGGCTCATGGATATGATTAATTTGGCATTGGGGCGGGAGGCTTTGTGGGCTTGGAGGTCCTGTTAGCAGCAGCAGCAGGAGCTGTTAAAGATATACTCACAGTATCAAATCTGCCACTGCAAAAGTGCCATAGGTCTTGCACCTCAAGCTGTTACCCCAACAGCGAGGTGGAAACCGTAGCGAAGAAAAGAGCAGCACAGTGGACAGCAGTACAAGCAGGGACAATCGGAGGCTGTGGGCTTGGAGGTCCTGCAATTAGGCAGTAAAGATGGGCATCACCCCTCTTATATTCACATCGTACAAATGAGGGCTGGGGGCATGGTTTGCATCTAGCTGCAAGAACAAACCCACACGCAATGGTGTGCTTTGCATTGGGTGTGTTAACATTGCTCGAGGTAGCAGGTATACTTGGACGCCAGAGCCATTCCTCATCCGAGGCATAAGGGGGCCCTGTATGTAAGCTTGGAGGTCCTGTAAATGGCAGTACTACGGAAGGCATTCACAAGTCTGCTCATGTTTGACAGAAATGTAGCATAGGGGAGCCAGGATTTGCGCGCAATTGGAACAAGAGGGGTCACATGTATTGATGAGTTTTGCATTTGGGCCAGTAGGAGGTTTTGTGGGCTTGGTGGTCTTGCAGGGGCAGGCCACGGCAGGCCAGGCGGGCAGACCAGGGCAGGCGGGCAGGCAGGAGGGCAGGCGGGCAAGCCAGGGCAGGGCAAACGGGCAGGCGGCCAGGCCAGGGCAGGCCAGGCGGGCAGGCCAGGGCAGGCCAGGGCAGGCCAGGCCAGGGCAGGCCAGAGCAGGCCAGGCCAGGCAGGCCAGAGCAGGCCAGGGCAGACCAAAGCAGGCAGGCGGGCGGGCAGGCAGGAGGGCAGGCAGGCAGGCGGCAGGCCAATGAAGCACCATCTGCTCATGTTCAAAAAATCATATAGAAGCAGGGGCACTTCAACCCGTCTACCCGGCTGGCCATTTAGGGGCCATATGTGGAAAGCATAGGAGCAGGCATTAGCAAGGAATGGGAGAAGTAGGGAAGAGAGGGAGGAGAGAAAACATTCCATTTTGTGGTCCCAGGCTCCCTTCACACGCTACAACAGAAGGCCTGCATTCTTTGTCTTGCCTCCTTGGCCCCTTCACCCCCCCCCCCCCCAAAGCCGCCAACCCCCACAATCCCCCTCTCCTAGGTGGCTCACAACATTCACTTCCCGCATTCCATTTGCTCTCCCAGTGACAACCAACAAAGAGATACCATGCAATGCCCACAACGACCCAGTCCTCTTGCGACCCACCTTTCTCTGCCATTGATAGCCCCCACCTTTATCATATCCTTGATACATGCACCAGTCCCATAGCTACGTTGAGCTGGTAGATATACGTAAGACTGAGACAGCGTAATTACATCCACATGCTCCACCCTAATCACATTTATCATTTCCCCTCATCCATTATCGTAGCCAGAACATGAGTCCCTTAGACACTACTAGAACATTTGATATTAGCAGCTGGCGGCCATGAGTAAACACTAAGCCAACATCCATGGCCCTCCAACCCCCAGCCCGGCTTTCCCTCCAAGACCGGCCCTTCTTGGCCCAAAACAGCCAAATCCCACAACCTGAGGCTTGTTCCACCTCGCTGTTCTTTGTGACAGCTTGAGGTGCGGGGGCTATGGCACTTTTTGCTATGGCATATCATGAAATGTAATAACAATAACCTGAGGCTGCTTGTTTCCACACAGTTTCGCTTATAATGCCTTTAAAACTGAGGCCATTTACCCATTGATAGTAAATGAGTCTGATGGCCCCCTCCCCTCACGCCCCACCAACCCCACATTTACCCATCCACCGATTCCCCACCCCGCCCACCCCCTAGCCCACCCCCTAGCCGCACCCCTTAGCCCACCCCCTAGCCCACCCCCTAGCCCAGCCCCTAGCCCCCCCCCCCCAGCCCACCCCCTAGCCCAGCCCCTAGCCCCCCCCTAGCCCACCCCCTAGCCCACCCCTTAGCCCACCCCCTAGCCCACCCCTTAGCCCACCCCCCAGCCCACCCCCTAGCCCAGCCCCTGGCCCCCCCCCAGCCCCCCCCCCCTAGCCCCCCCCTAGCCCCCCCCCCTTAGCCCACCCCCCAGCCCACCCCCTAGCCCACCCCCTTCATACCTGAATACACCAATCCATTGCTGAAATGATCTGGTAGTTGAACGTATTTCCACTGTTTCCAAAGACATTCACATGTCTCACTCTTGGACTGTCCCCCGCCACCCCAACCACCCCCTTCCCATTCCCCCGCACAGCAGCCACCGTACCCATCACATGGGTTCCATGGGATTGGCCATAGCTAGTATTCCATGAAAAATAACATAATGGGCTGCTTTGATCGTCGCAACCGCTAATACCAGCGGGCAGATCGGCAGCTGATGAACTTATATCGATGCCGGTGTCTATGACACATACGGTGATGTCTCCGGTTTCCTGCATTGCAGCCGATATTGAGAGGACCGTAGGATCCAGCGCTTGAACAGCTATTAATCCCCAGGGGGTGAATTCGGTGCGTTCGGGGTTTAGGAGATCTTCCCATTGCTGGAGGGGGCAGGTGAAAGGAGTACTGCTACTGCTACTGCTGCTGAGCTGGGGCGGCTCAGTGCTGCTGTTAATCGATATGATTGCGGGAGCGACTATATCGGAGGAAGGAAACATGGGGACTGCAGAGGAGAGAGTGGAGACTGCATCTGCAGACACAGAGGGCCCGGCGTTTGTTACTGATTCTGCTGCTGCTGGAGGTGGTAGTGCTGCTGCTACTGCTGTATCTCCTGGGATATGGTCGACGATATTTGGCGATGCAGAAGCAGGTGGATCATCATAAAGAAGATAAACCACGGGATCTGCAGTCACTGATATGACTACTGGGAGGTTCTCGAGCTCCTGAGCCGCTGCGTCGACGTATGGCGCCGCCGCTTCCGTGACGATGGCTGCCACCTGCTCTAAGTCGCTGCTGCCTACTGCTGTTGCGCTGTCTCTTTCCGCGGCCTGCCTGGGCGCTTCGGCAGCTGCAGCAGAGACTGCATCTCCTGCTTCTTCTGCTCCTGTAGGAAGGTCTGGCCTACTAGTAGCAGCAGCAGAGGCGACATGTTGCTCTTCAAGGGCTGCTGCTACAGTTTTGCGGACTTGGCTCTCGGTTGCTGGCGGTAATCGGACGTACAGCGTGTTGATGGCAGGGACCCTTCGAAGGAGGCGATAGCCTCGCTGCTGGAGCTGAGCGAGCGCTGCAACTTCTGTGCCAGGCTCATACTGGACTATAAGGGGCTGCCATGGAGGCTCTGCGTTGAAGCTTGCTACAATGCATACCAACAGGATGATTGCTAAGAGGCACCGCATGCGGGCACAGCCAACCGCATGAATGTGCTGAATTTAGGCTGCCCTTGCGCTCAAGACTATGGCGCATGTATCGCTGCTTCAGTCCCGCTTACACAGCGGCACGACTACAGAAATGCACCTGAAGTGACCTTGTAACATGTTCATGCTAAAATCAAAGTAGCAGAGGAGCACTCATGAAGTTTACACCGTTGAGTTCTGCAGTGTGCATCAAAGGACCTGGATGGCCTCTTGAAAGGCGTCAAGAAGAGAATGAAGAACAGAGAAGTGCTTCGGCACCCGATGGTGTCATCCACGTGCCGTGGGTCTTGCCGCAACTTCCTAGTGCAACTGCATGGAGAACCCATCTGCATGTGAAAGATGGGTTTTCCAGCAGTCATCAGGTAGCGCTGCAATCGACTGCTGCTCCTTGCTTTATATGGTCTGGTTGTTCAGGTGCCAGTCAGCGGCCGGTACGTTTCGCAACTCAACTGCAGACGAATCCTTTGCCAAGTGTACACGATAAACAGTAATTTCTGTGTATGCGTGCAACATGCGGATTACCTTTCCCATCAAATGACTAAGTTACCGAAGCCCATTCGGCCAAATTCCCGTTGGAGTTTGACTTACCGCTAAGGTCCGGCCCTAAGGGCCAGCCAACACACAACAGATTACAGATTACAAGTTGGCCCCACACCGGGGGCGCCCCAAACAAACAAACTTTTAAGGTGTGGCAACCGCAAAGGACTGCTAGGTCGAAACGACCAAACACACCATCGGATGGATCCAAAAACAATGGATTCCAGACTGCCACCAACTGAGAGATACCCACTTCATTTCATATGCCCCAACCAAACAAGGCTAAAGTCATTGCCAGACGCGTACAAACAAACAAAATATAAGGTGCGGCAAGGGCGTAGCTTCCCTGTCACCCCACCTCACACAAATAGATGACAACACCATTACACCACGACAGTCACCCTTCATAGAGTCAACTGTCAATTAACTAGTGGCATTTGACATAATGAAACTAGGTCACAATCATATTCAGATGTGTGACTTCCCTGTTTCCCTGCACCCCACCCCCATACGGACAGATGGCAGCGCCAATGTGTCACTACTGTCACCCAACGTAGAGTCCAGCGTCACCTGCCCAACGTAGTCACCTGCCCAACGTAATAAACTCAGTTTATTACGGGCTAGGCCAAAGTCATCTCCAGATGAGTAACTTCCCCGTCACCCTGCATCCCCCGAACAGATGGCAGTACCAATACGTCACTTGAGTTACCCCCTGTAGTGCCAATCTGTCACCTGGCATAAGAAACTCTACCGGTATGCCAGAGCTGGTTGCCAAAAGCATCCCTGTCCATGAAACCAGCTGCTCATCGTCAACATGGTACAACACCGATTGGAGTCATGTCAAGGTCTGATTCCATCAATCAATCAAATTGCAAAACCCAAGCTATGCCAAAAGGTCATCACTCGAGACCATGCAGCACACAACTGGAGCCAGACAACCCCATGTCAGTCAAGCTCTAACTACTGCATGGCTGCAAAGCTGCTGTGTTGTTCATCTATGGCAGAGCCAGTGTAATGGCCCAACAACAGCTCGTCACAAATGCAACCTCATTGATAGTACAGCCATAACGTCCCTGCAAGCCGCACAGGTAAAAGTAACTACCTCATGTGGTAAGAGACATGCTGGGTGCTGCAAGGCCCGGAAGCTGTGTAGTGGTCTCTCTTATCACATGTTCAGAAAGACGAAGGCACAGTCACTACCTGACATGCCATGATTACAAAAAGGGGGTGAAAGGACATACACCCCTATCCATGGTTCCTACCCCACACACCCAATGAAACACAGTCGAGCAGCCTCACAAGAGACTGCTGGCTCAACTGAACTTTGACACAAAATGATATGTTCACCCAAACCAACCCAAGCCACAGGGTCAGTCACTACTTATTGACACATCTGCACCCCTGGCAGTGCCCTGCAAGATTCACTCCCAAAGATTTGCTCCCAAAAGCTGCATGCATCCAAGTTTTGGTGCAAAGCCCTATGTGTTTCAACAGTCCACATCGGCATACATCAATTGACATTGCATGACCCAGCTTTCACTTTACGACTATGACCCACACACCTTTCAGGACAAATTGGGATGCGGGACCTACGGCACTTCTGCTACGGCATACGAGAAAATCTCAGCCCCGCACGGCCCCTAGCAGGTACATCTGTTACTTCAACATGTCACAGCAAGCAGCAGCAGCAGATCCCACTGGTCAAGTATTACTACATTTCATGATATGCCATAGCAAAAAGTGCCATAAGCCCCGCACCTCAAGCTGTTACAAAGGACAGCGAGGTGGAACAAACTCAAGTACTCAAACCACAATAACAAATCAGCCTTTATTTTTGATACTGTACTTCCAAGTATCAGGGATCCATTGTGCTTTTCGTTTAACCCTGCTGTCATAAGAACATGTAGCAGAAGCAGCAGCCACCCTTTTGACCAGGCACTCCAGCAACAGCTACTATATGTTTTGCAATCCGTGATATGCCATAGGCCCCGCACCTCAAGCTGTTGCTCAAACAGGAAGGTGAAACAGCAGCGACATGGGACAACTTCCCAGAGCTTGCGTACAGTTAGTCAAATGAGGGCAGAATGCGTAAAACGAAAGAGAAGTGCCTGGTCGTTTGCCTCAGGGCAAAGCTGCTTCTAACAAAAACTAGCAAACCGAGAACATAATGTTCACATAAGTTTACACTACGTGTTTCAGCCTTTTCGGCCTTCATCAGGTGCGATAAAAATGCACACACATGCTCCCCCGTTAAGTATGCAGGCAAACGACGAGGCACTTCTCTTTCGTTTTGCAGCCATAGGACACACGTCTGCCCCAGAGCTTGGGTACTGGTAATTGAATCAGGGGTGAGTGCGGTCCCAACAAACCATATTCCGTCAACTGTAAAGATCTGCTGCTTTTTCAGATATGCTGCTTTGACAATACAACAGAGCAATCGCTTGGACTTCAACCAAAACACATGTAAGATTGTACCCTTGGCCTTGAACCCTAGGTCGCAGTCAGCTAACCCCAGAAATGGGTTCCACAGCAGCTCCTAAGAGACAGACTGAATTGCATCGATCTCTTGAGCATGCAGGAGACAGGGCCAGGGTTGCACAGGGGATCATGCATGTCCAAGCAGTACAATGTACTAGTGATGTTTGCACGCTACCATGCACCACCCCTTCTTCCACCCTTGCAGGAAACAGGGCCAGGGTTGGACAGGGGTGTCAATCATGATTACACCCAAGCCTTGCTGACACAAATGTCAGTACTGCTGCTGCTGCTAATAGTGCCATCTCTGTGGATACCTGCTGCTGCCGCTCACAGAATAAAAACAACATCGCTTGGCTGGTGGGTGCGATAGTGACCCGAGCGTGGGGGGACTTCCTTATCGGCCGGTGTGTTTGGTCGCTTCGACCCAGCTGCCTCAATTGCAGCCCCATCATCTCTGTGACAGCTGCTGCTGGTGCTGCCACCTCTCCCGCTCCTGATACTGACTACCACGCATTCTGCAGGTTTGCTCATTGCTGGTGAAGCTGAGAGGCTGAGAGGCTCACCCCATCAGCTGCTACTGTCAAGCTGCCAGGTTGTGGCAGAGGCAATAAAACCCTGAAGATTCTCACGGAGACATTAGGGTTTTATTACCTCTGGTTGTGGCTGCTGATACTGACTACCACCTTGCCCTCATGCGTTGTTGCTGCTGTTGCTGACGTGGACCTCAGCGCTGATCGTGCTGCTGTTCATATCGCTACCCCAGGCCATTCCTCCTGCCCCTGATACTGACTACCACCTTGCCCTCATGCATCTTGCTCCTGCCTCAAATGCCAACTTTGCTGTTGTTGCTGACGTAAACATCAGCGCTGCTGCTGATGCTGCTGTTGATAGCGCTTTGGTGTCAGAGCTGCTGCCCCACACATCACTGCTGCTATAGCGCCTGCCGTCATTGCCACTCCTGTTGCTGCTGGTACTGATACTGGCCCTGTGCAAAGGCTCCCTCGCCCCAGAAACTCCTCCTGCTGCTGCTCATTTGGCTGCTCTAAACGAAAGAAAGGAGCCTCGTTGTTTGCCTGAGGGCGATAGAAGCTTCAATCACATACTAGCAAACGATAAGGCAGCTTTCTTTCGTTAGAGCTGCTGCTCCACACACCACGCCTTGCTCATATGGCTGCTGTCTCCTCCCAGAAACTCTTCTGCTCTTCGTTTTCAAGCCACTCTTGCCGCACCTCCTGCTGCTGCTGTTGCCGAGGCCAAGGCTCCACCCCAAGATATGCAGAATCAACTTCTGCATACGAGCTATGACCTGCTTTCCTGCCAGCATAAAAATGATATCCGTGCTGGGACTGCCACTGCTGCCAATCTGCTGCTCCTCTTGCACATCCGGCTCAGCACTGTTTGTCTGCATTGCTGCTATCGCTGCTCCTTCTCCTGCTGCTCCTGCTTTGCTCCTGCCTCCACTGCTACTCCTGCTACTGCTGCTGCCGCTGCCGCCACCCTTGCTGCTGCTGGTATTGATCGTCTGGTCATTTCGACCTAGCAGCCCTTTTGCGGCTGCCACACCTTGAAATTAATTTTGGTTTGATCATATGACTACTGCACATGTGCTCCCCCCCCTGAAGCTCTCTGCTCCTCGCTTTCACGCAAAGCTTGCTGCCACTGCTGCTATTGCTGCTGCCGCCGCTGCCACCCTTGCTGGTACTGGCGCTGCCCACTGCCCAAATGCTCTTCCAGCCCTGCACTTCTCTGCTCCTCATTGTCATGCCACATTTGCTGCTGCTTGCTCATGTGGCTGCTGTCTCCTCCCAGAAGCTCTTCTGCTCTTCGTTTTCATGCCACTCTTGCCGCAACTCCTGCTGCTGCTGTTGCTGAGGCTAAGGCTCCTCCCCAAGATATGCAGAATCAACTTCTACCAGCCCGGCTCAACGAGCGGCGCCTGTCGGCGCTGTTATAGCTGCTGCCGCCGCTGCCACTCCTGCTCCTCCTGCTGGTACTGGTGCTGCCCACTGCGCACATGCTCCCCCGCCTCCTCACATTCATGCCAAACCTGCTGCGACTGCTGCTGCTGCTGCTGTTCCTGCTGCTGCTGTTGCCGTGGCCAAGGCTCCTCCCCAAGATATGCAGAATCAACTTCTGCCAGCCCAGCTGCCGCCTTCACCCCACCTGTACCGCCCCCACCACCCTTCCGGGGACTGCTGTACTGCTTCGGCGACCCATGCACCACCCCAAAGCCCCTCCAAACGGGCGAACCTCCTCCTGCTGCTGCTGCCCCCATGCTGCTCCTCACATCCCACGAATCGTGGAATTCGCTGCCCCACGGTGACCCCTCCCGTATCTCTCCCGACCGATCGCCCCAAACCACAGCGTCTCGCGACCCCCTCTGATCCCCAAAACCATACGGCAAACCCCCATACGCATTCCCCCCGTCGCCAACACCTTTCCCCACCCCACCACCACCACCACCACCCCCTGTAGCTGAAGCTGCTGCTACACCCCCAGAGGTGGCGGAAAGCTGTAGCATAGCCCCATCAAGAGGCCGCGGCGGCTCTCCAGCACTACCATTACCACCACCACCCTGCTGCTGCAGCTGATGGTCTTGCTGTCTCAGCTTCTGCCGCCGCCAGCGTCGTTGCCAGCATATGAAGGTGGACACCAGCACCACCAGCAGCAGCACGCCCAGCACTACTGACAGTATCAGGCTCGTGCGGTTTATGCCGCCACCCTGCAGCAGAAACACAAAGGAGGATATACAGCTTAAAAAACAGAAACCAGCAACGACTACTGCTACAATATGTATAGCTACTGCTACAGCCCTGCTGCCTCATTGACTGCTAACCTTCCTGAAACCTAAACGCTAACACCCTAAACCCTAGGCCTACCAGCGCTGCTGCCTCGTTGACTGCAGCAGAAACACAAAGGAGCACACTGTATGGCCTTACAAACACCAAACCAGCTAATTCATATACAGGTGCTGTGAGGATCCCGCCTGGTAACCTCCTCTAGAGCTAGGCTCCCTAGTCCAGACGTAGCCCCATCTCGGAAAGTACCTTACATTATGCACACGTACAGGTAGCCCGAACCCTAGGCCCCTGATGATAGAGAACCCAAAGATATAAGAGAGCGCCCAACACAGCGCCAAGAGCCCAAATACCCAACACAGACAAGGCAAGCCACGGCCGCTTAACTCAGGTGTAACCCGAGAGGCACTCGGGTGGCACAAGAACCCACAAGAGCCTAAACCCCAACACCCAACCATACAAAGCATCATATCAACAGGTATGCATGGAGGAACAATGGTAATGGTAGGAAGGACTATCTGTATCCTTACAGGTGCAGCTACAGCTCCACAACCAAGCATTGCTCCCGCTTCTGAAAGGCCAGTGTTTGCTCTTTGTATGTGAATTGACGGCATGCCATGCACCAGTCTACCCTCTTGCAATGCCAGACTACCAGCGCTGCTGCCTCATTAACTGCTATTCCTCCTGAAACCTGAACCCTTAAACCCTAGGCCTACAAGTGCTACTGCCTCATTGACTGCTAATCTTCCTAACTGGGCCTCCAAGTAACTTTCTTGGCACCGAACCACAAGAGGGGGGGGGGGGGTCTGGACCCCACCCCCCCTTAGTTGGATTCGGACAGATGGGTGGGTAGTGGGGGGTGGGGTGGGGGGTCTGAGACCCCCGGGCCCCCCATCCGACCAGAGGACCCCCAGGGGGGTTGTGGTTCGACGCCAAGAAAGTTACTTGGAGTGCCAGCTAACACCCTAAAACCCTGTCCCCTAGCTTACACGTGCTACTGCCTCATTGACTGCTAGGCCTTTCATACAGAACTGAGAGCAGCTGGGCTGGCGGAAGTTCAATTCCTGCAACTGTAATGCCACTTCCTGTTCAACTTAGAAATACAAAACATACAGACCCAGCTTGCATTACTGCTTGACCGCTTCCTCTGCTTTGCTACCAGGGCTGCTACTACCTCTTTACTCCTCTCTCATTATATAGACCTATAGCTATGTTACTGTGCAAAGCCTTTGCGCAGCCAATTATTTGCACTACCTCCCCTTTGCGACTTTGCCAAGTCAAATGTCACAGGAACTGCACACCCCACGCCCACCCACCTTAGCATCCGGCCCCACCCACCCCCACCCCCACCCCCACGCGCCCGCCTGCCCACCCACCCACCTTAGCATCCGGCCCCACCCACCCCCACCCCCACCCCCACCCCCACGCGCCCGCCCGCCCGCCCACCCACCCACCTTAGCATCCGGCCCCACCCACCCCCACCCCCACCCCCACGCGCCCGCCCGCCCGCCCACCCACCCACCTTAGCATCCAGCCCCACCCACCCCCACCCCCACCCCCACGCGCCCACGCGCCCGCCCACCCACCCACCTTAGCATCCGGCCCCACCCACCCCCACCCCCACCCCCACGCGCCCACGCGCCCGCCCACCCACCCACCTTAGCATCCGGCCGTGCAAACACCGTATCAGCATCGCAATGGAACAAACCAGCCGCAGTTGCTGCTGCTGCTGACATCGCCGCACTGCTACTGCCGTTACCACTGCTACTGCTATCTCCTGCCCCTGCCCCCACCGCCGCCTGCTGCTGCTGCGCCGCCTTGCTATGCCCCCTCCCAGCTCCCTCCAACGCACACAACGGCAAAAGCTCCTTGCATTCCTTCGCAACAGTAATGTTGCTCAGAAAAGAGCAGATCACCGTAGGGTTCAAGCTGAGTCGTACAGTTAAAACCTGGCCCCCTATGCTCCGCCCCGTCCAACTGAAAGCGTCACAGGGAAACCCAGGGCAGACGCTGCCAGTGGTCAGGGTGGGATGGAACGTAACGCTGCACATGCTGTTGCTGCTGTCGCTGATGCTGGTCCCGCTGCTGCTGCTGTTTGAGCTGTTGCTGCTGCTGGAGTTGAAAGGTGCTGTGGTCACTGTCACGTGCTGCATGCACTCCACCTACACAGGCAGCATAACACATTAATGAGCTCTCAAACAAGCAACAGCAAATGAAAGACTCCTGATTGAAAGGCTAACATTGGTGTTAAGGTGCTGTGGTCGGTCACGTGCTGCATGCATTCCACCTGCGAGGAAGCACAACAGAAGGGAAGCATGGTGTAAAACTCCTAGTTGTTTAAGGCCGTGTGGAGTGCACCACACAACAGAAGATTGGGCCAGCATAGTCAACATATAATTGAGCTCTTTAATAAAAACCAGCAAATGAAAGGCTAACATTGGTGTGGAGAGGTGCTGTGGTCACTGTCACAGTGCTGCATGCACTCCACTTGCGAGGAAGCAAAAGAAACATGCTGCTGTGGTCAAGTTACAATGCACAGTGTGACATCAATGCATACATACACGCCGCTGTGGTCAAATTGCAAGGCACGGTGTGACATTAGCTCATTTCCTGTTTCATCAATCATTTTTTCCCTGTCTTATCGTGCTCATGGAGCCTCCATCACTCCCTCTTTTCCTGGCTCTTTTCTACCGAGCCAGCTTGAAAGCGGCTGGCAAGCTGTCGCCTGTCCTATGTCTGTCCCTAGGTATCATGCTCTGTTACGAACTCAGTCTTTCACCCCCTAGTGCGAATTCCAAACTTGTTTCTCGGAGGCATAGATCCATGTCTGCATCCTGGCATCCCTGTGATTCCTGGTCTTGTATATGTGGGACATTTTTGCTGGGACTACCCGTTTCAGGGTTAGTGCATCTTTGTTCGTCTTTAGAAGTGGAGGCGTTACACTGCTAGATAATGCTGTGCTACCTGGTCCATCGCTTTACGATGGCAAATATTCTTTAATAAATCCATTTGCATACCTGCTGCCGGACCGCCAGTTTTGAACCGCATTTGCTGATCATGTCTGCTTCGTTCTTCAGAACTAATACAGACGTATCATCTGTGCAGCGTAAGGGGGGGAACAGAAGGTTACGGGGTCTCAGCAAAGAGGTGCAAGAACTACTCTGGGCCTGGACAAGCTGGTTGTATAGGGGCGCTGTAAACTGCATAACACAGCTTCGTCTGCGCTGCATGCCTTTGTGCAGGCAGGCAGTCATGAAGTTTATTTACAGCAAAGAAGGGACTCGGCCAATGCCGCTGACCACCATATGTCTCTCTAAACCCTGTAGTGGTCAAGGAGGCCTGCTCGTTGACTTGTACCAATTGGATGCTTGCAGGAAGTCAGAAACAGCAGGGCTATACGTGTTACGTGTCCGGCCACATACTTGATGCATTACAAGATTGATCGCGGTGAAACCGTTGGGGCGTCTGCCATCGCACGACGTTAGAAGTAGGTTGGGAGGACCAGGCGCAACCCACCTTGATCACACGGGACGGGTATACCCGGAGATTGTACTACAGGTGCTCCTTGGCAGATGACTGAACTGTAAAGGATAAGTAGGCAAAGCCATACGGTCTTGCTGACAATTGCGTCTGTTGCGTTTGCCCGCTGACGCATGCTGTGTTGGGCATGTAGGCGCGAGTTGCGCATAATGAGACTAGAAATTAACTGGCGGAGAGATATCGATGTGCCCAGGAGTACTGTAATGCGAGACGAATGATGGCTTTTCTGCGCTGTGGCCCCGGATGAGCGTCGCTAGAAGTGCAAGCACACAGACTCCCAAAGGCCAGCTGTTCATGTACGCTGCTAGTACATTGAGCTGCTAGATGGTCAGCAATTGTATAGGGAACTCGCCAACCCTTCCTTCTGCATATATCAAGCTTTGACAAACAACTGTAATCCATACACTACTTGCTCAACTGACCCCATGGCAGCAGTTCACAATGCATACGACTTGCCAGATCGGGTAATACTTGTTTGGGACGCAACAGCACATCTAGGGAGCCCGTGATGACTTCAGGCAGAAGCTCACTTGAGTCACCCGCTAAGCCCGAGCTCTGAGCCCCTTGCTTATCAAGACTCATTTTGTTGAAACTGCAACTGCTGAGTTTCAATTCACTTATGGAAGGCCCTTTACAGTGTTACACCGCTTTGCTCACTGATCTTGACGCATACCATACAGGCTACTGGCCATCACTCATCTGTTATTGTTCACCGTCGCGCGCCCGGGTCTGAGTCCTGCTTTTGTGTTCTCTCCCTGTTGCATCACTAATATAGCTTATCATCTTCCACACATTATTGTCTGCGCACGTGTTTCTCCTGTCCCACGCAGAGCCCCTTACAAACTGTGATTGCAAGTACTTCTAAGCAAGCGCTGTAGTCTGCGGAATGAGGGGAGATATCAGTTACGATAGGCGCTATGGGTACCACACTCATCATTACCGTCCTGGACCACCGATGGGAGGCTTCCAACCTGCACCTCCTGGACCACCCATGCGACCCCATGAGCTCCCAAAATTTGTAGTCGATCGTGAGAAGACGTGCCCTCTCATGCTTCGCGTATTCATGAAGACGGGTTCGCACCACGCCCTGCCGGACTTCACCCATCAGGCTACTGGAGCAGAAGGCTTGGTCACGATGTACACATGGCACGACGCCACACTACGAGAGATCACAGAGCTGTTGCGTGATGTGGGACCCGACGCTAGGCAAAGCAGAACCAGGCTTTCCTTTGCTTTTGTTTACCCCGACCGCAAAGGCAAGAACATCATGAAGCAGGTCGGCTCAGTATACGTTGGCAAGCCAGGCCCAGACGACAACAAAACCCTGCACCACCTGCAGTTCCAGACTGGGGACATCCTCAGCGTGGCCACGTTCTAAAGTAAAACTGGGAGGTCACACCGTCCTACACCCTAGGTCTCCCTCTTGACAAGAAGGCGAGGTTTTGTGGGTGTTGACAAGAAGGCGGGGTTTGAGCAGCTGCCAAGGGCCTGGGGAATGTGGTCCATTAGACGGGTTCTGCAAGGACAGAGTGGATGCTTCTCCCTGTGCAGTGTGGGTGGATTTGGGGCTTAGCTCTGTGGTGGATTCTGGGAGCCGTTCGTTTGTGTGTGATGCTATGGCTCCCTTTGCAGAGAGCAGCAGCGTCAGCAGCAGCAGCAGGTTGAGATGGTTGGCTTTTGGATTGTGCTCTGGGGCATGGTTTTTGGGACCGGCAGTGCGTAGTGGACATGGTATTGTCCCGTTTTCACACAGCAGCAGCGCCATCAACAGGAGGTTGAGGTCGTGGGGTTTAGGGTGGAGCTCTGCGGTGTGATTTCTGGAGCTGGTGGTCTGGTTCCCTTGGCAGACAGCAGCAGCAGCGTCAGGTTGAGGTGGTTGGGTTTTATGGTAAAGCTCTGTGGTGTGATTCCTGGAGCTGGCCGTGCGTGTGGCAATAGCAGCAGCAGCAGGTTGAGGTGCAGAGTTAGGGGGTCAGTGTACCGGTCAGGTGTAATGTTACACACAACCATGAACCCTCTAACAGCACCAGCCTCACCTGCCAGTGCCAGCAACAGTATGGTAGCTGATCAATTGCTTGTGGTGCTCCCCCTGTTAATGTTATGGTGTGTGTCTAGGTGTCCAAAAAGCACCAGCTTCACCTGCCACTGCCAGCAAGAGAAGGGTACCTGATCAATTGCTTGTGGTGCTCCCCCTGTTGATGTTATGGTGAGTGTCTTGGTGTCCAAAAAGCACCAGCTTCACCTGCCACTGCCAGCAAGAGAAGGGTACCTGATCAATTGCTTGTGGTGCTCCCCCTGTTGATGTTATGGTGAGTGTCTTGGTGTCCAAAAAGCACCAGCTTCACCTGCCACTGCCAGCAAGAGAAGGGTACCTGATCAATTGCCTGTGGTGCTCCCCCTGTTGATGTTATGGTGTGTGTCTTGGTGTCCAAAAAGCACTAGCGTGATCTGCCACTGCCAGCAAGAGAAGGGTACCTGATCAATTGCGTGTGGGCCTTCCCTTCGACAAGTTGTGATGCTGCCCCTGTGATTGTGATGGTGTGTTTGCTGGCGTCCATATAGCTTTAGCGTGATCAGCTAATGCCAGCAAGAGAAGGGTACATGGTCAATCTGTACATAAGCCACGCTCTGATAAGATGGTGGTCAGCATTGGCCGAGTCCCTTCTTTGCTGTAATTTCACTTCAGATGGGGTGTTCAATTTGGTATTGTCCAGTTGTTAATCTCCATATAGCACTCGCCTGATCAGCTAGTGCCAGCAGGAGAAGGGTACCTGATTAATTGTTAGAGGAGCTTTGCTGTGACAAGTTGGGGCGCTAATTCTGTCATGCTGGTTTTGTTGATATCCCTAAAGCACTATCCGATGGTGTGTTTGATCGTTCTGAGCTAGCAGCCCCTTTGCGGTTGCCACACCTTTATAAATGATTGTTTCTTTTATTTGGAACAGCTTCAGGCACAGTGCATATCGCATATGGCAGTTTTGAAAGGGACAAGCCTACCCGCCTGGTGTAAGGGTCGGGGGGGGGGGGGTACTGTGATGAGTGGTGGATCTGGTGTAATGTCAGCTGGTCAGCGGACTAGGGCAAGTCGAAAGTGATGGGCTGGCCTGCTGACATACATTGGCTAGCAAGGGACTCGAGGGAGGGCTGCTAGGTGGCAGCCAGTGTGAGACTATTGGACAGGAACTTTGAGGAGGTATGCCGTTGGAGCCTAAGTTGGCCTTGTGGGTGGTGCTGCCCCCACCGGCGCCCCGCTAGATCGATAGATGAAGCCCGCATTCAAGTGGTAATTGGGCAATCTGATATAATTGAATTGAAAAGTGCCTTGTGAGTGGAGCCCAAGTATGGAGCCAGCTGGTTGGAATCCCCGGCCATGCGGATCGGACGGCATTGTTTGATAAGTTGGGGTGATCAATATTTGGATCTGTTTGATTCGGAGTCGGAGACAGATGTTCCTAGTGATTCGTCTGATGAGGAACTGGTTGAAGTCTAGATAGCTACATGTTTGGGTATTCGCCTTGGTTGGTGTGCTGGCCGTCTTGGGTGGTACATATGCGGTGGACTTCCTGGACATCCTGCTTGGTTGGTGCTCTGGATTGTGTTTGATTTGGATACACCCATCAGTCTCCTGCTGGTGATTTGTTTGCCGTGTCCGTAGTTGGATGTCTGCTTGGGTATTCCTCTTGCTTGGTGGTATGGATTCCATTGTTTTTGGACCCATCCGATGGTGTGTTTGGTCGTTTCGACCTAGCAGCCCTTTGCGGTTGCCGCACCTTAAATTTTTGTTTGTTTGTTTGTTTGATCACGCATCTTTTAGATAGAATCTAGGAATTTATACACGAGATAGAGTCTAGGAAATCATAGCACAGAGACTAGTGAATTACAAGCAGTTACCAATTACCAATTACCAAATGGCCCCGTCAAAGCGGGGCGCCGGTGGGGGCAGCGCCACCCACAAGGAGCCAACTTAGGCTCCAACGGCATACTCAAGATCTTGTCCAAAACTTGCACAATGGCTGCCACCAGCCCACCCTAGATCCCTTGCTAGCCAATGTATGTCAGGCCAACCCACTTCGACTTGCCATCTGCTGACCAGTTGACCCAGTCAACAGCAAGCCAAGCAGTTTAATGCCTTGCTCAGGGCCAGGAATGGAATGGAATGGAATGGAATTCCACCTGGTCAGGACTGCCCGGTCAAATGAAGTACTATAGTGGCGGCCGTGACAACTGGACGGTCCAGCAAGACTCCAGCATCAATTGTGCTGTCGTACGGGCCTTGCATGGGTGCAGTTCAAGCACACAGGCATGGATGAGTGAAAGAAAGGCATGTCTTTCCTCTTGCTTGGTGGTATTCCTCTTGCTTGGAGATTATGAAGTCGCGTTAGTTGGTCCACGCTAGCCATGTCAAAACGGCAGAAGCCAACCAGCAGTAGTGGGGGCTCCCAGCAGGCTGCTAGTATTAGCAAAGATGCTTATGACGACCTCCTCATTAGCAATGCGACCCTTAAGGCGCAGATGGAAACCCTGCAGGAGCAGGTGCGTGTGCTCACCGAGTCATTCACCGAGCAACTTGAACGTGCGAAAGCGGAACTTGTCGTTGCCAAGGAGGTCATTACGCAGCTGCAAAAGGAGAAGGCAGAACTTGATGCCAAAGTGACGGAAGCTCGGCGTCAACGCCCTGTGCCTGCTCCATCTGCTGCACCCGTCCCCGAGTCTGACCGAGTGGAGCGGCTTATGCGGGCTGCCAATGACTGCAAGGTGATTGTCTTCACTCGGGGTGCCCAAACCACTAGCACGGAGGTCTCCGCTAAGTTGCGTGCAGCAGCTGGCCTGCCTGACTATGCTGTTGCGGAAGCCTTCAAGGCAGGTTCGGTATGGTTCGTCAAGCTAATCAGCAGGACCTTCACCCTCACGGCGCTCCAGCGCTGGTACGCCTTCAAACAGCTGAGCGGGTGGGGTCTCGACCAAGCCCTTACCAAGCAGCAACAGGATGAACGGTCCACTCTGAAGCCACGTTTCCTGGAGCTCAAGACAGCAGGCGCTTTCCCACGGTGGCATGGAAGCGAGATCTTCGTGCGGGTGCAGGCTGGTGTACGACCGGCCACGCAGTGGAACCCAGCCCAGTGTGTGCCCCCTCGCCCAAGGGCCAACCCAGCAGCAACAGCCCCTGGCGCAGCAGCAGCACCCACAGCAGCAGGCCCAAGACCTACAGGCCCCACTCGGGTACGCAATCCCTTCCCTGCACGGGCAGGAGTAAGCCCAGCAGCAGTACCAGGATCATCAGCAGCTGCAGGGCCATCAGCAGCAACAGCAGCAGCAGCAGCAGCAGGTACAGCAGGAGCTGGACCAGCAGCACCCACAGCAGCAGGAGCTTCTGGTAGCAACGGCCCCTTCCCCCCTCCTCCCCCTGGAGCTGTCCCTCCTCAGGCCGCTGCGCCGAAGTCAAAGCTGGCTTGAAGGGGTGGGCAGCCCACAGTGACTTCCCTGACATTGCTCTCGTATAATGTCAATGGTACGTCACCCACCAAGATCCAGGCTTTTTTGCATTGGCATCATTTGTTTCGGCAGCATTCGGTGGTTGCATTGCAGGAGACCAGATCCATTCTTGCTGATCCCCTGCATGGGTTTCTATCACAGTCACATCGTCCATATGTGTGTTGTGGTCCTTCTTCACAAGGGACGGCTGGCCATGGTTTGGCCGTATACGTTCAGAACGACATTCATGTCCGGTATCAGGTTAAGTTACGAAAGTTATCTCCATATGTGATCTGGCTCCAATTCTCCACCGCTGTTGGTAGGCTCATTCTCGGTACGGTGTATGTTCCGCAGAACAGCACAGCAATGCACGAGGTGTATGACACATTATTGTCTGAAATAGGTGCCTTTCAGGCATCTGGAGCACAGGTGCTCTGCATAGGTGACTTCAATGCACATGTTGGGGATTTGGATGATAGGGGTTTAGATCCTTCTGGTCGACCGATTGGACTGGCATGCCGCCGTGGTCCTGACTCTCATGCGATGAATAGCTCTGGGCAATGTTTGATAAACTTATGTTTGACCACTGGTACCCTCCTCTGTACAGGACGGGGCGCTGGTGGGGGTGTGGCTGTGCCGATTGTCCCGTCTTTTACTGCTCGTGGAGCACAGACCCGCCCAGATCATTGTTTGGTATCAGCCGGTCTGCTGCCTAGGGTTCTGAACCCTGTTGTACTTAGTCATGTCCATGGTAGTGACCACCTGCCCATGTCTATGGGGCTTGCTATGTCATCTTTGGAGAGTGTGGGGTCTCCTTCTGCTTTTGGGCAAACAGAACCCATGGTGCGATTAGTGTGGGATGAGGCAAAGCGTATGGACTTTTATTCTGCACTTGAGACAGACCCAGCAGTGATTGCTCTGCTTGCAGATGCCCAAACAGCTACTCTATCTTCTGAGACACTGGATCAGTCTGTCCAGTTGCTTGGGCAGGCCCTTTTCCAGGCAGCCAAGGTGGTTGGGATGAAAATTCGTGCGGTGTCTAGCTCTTGTCGGCGTAAAAAGGTCCATCAGCCATGGTTTGATGATGAGTGCAAGGCCGCCGTGCGGGCCCTTCGTGGTGTGGCTGTCACAGCTGAGCAGACCAAGCAGCTTCGCAGTCTCTATCAGCGCAAGAAGCGTCAGCATGCAGGACAGCAATACTCCAGGTTTGAGCAGCTGTGTCGGTCTCAGCCCACATACTTCTGGAAGGCCCTACGCCGTGGCATTGCCCAATCCAGCCCTGTTGTGCCTACAGCTGATGAATTTGCCCAGCACTTTTCCAGCGTCTTCAATGGGCCGCCTGTGAGGCCCCCCTTGCCATCCTTGGCACCTCCTACAACAGAAGACTTAGATGACTTGTTTGGGGATGATGAACTTCAAAGTGCCTTCAAGCGACTTAAACGCCGGGCCTCTCCTGGTAAAACAGGCCTCCCAGTGCCTGCTCTGGCTGCTTACCCTGTTCGATATTTGATACAATCCATTCTACGAGCTGTGCACTTAGCTGGCAAGGAGCCCGCTGAGATGAGTCTTGCCTTGTTGAATCCTATATATAAGCGTGGGGACCATTCTCAGGAGGTTAACTACCGCCCTATCGTGGTGTCCTCACTACTCCACAAGTTATATGCAAATTGCTTGGGTTCTGGGGTGTATGTGGCCCACACTCAGTACAGTCACCAGCATGGTGACATGTTCCCCCGGCAAGCAGGGTTCTTGCCTGATCGGAGTACCCTTCATAATATGTTTGTTGTGCAGCATTTGGCTCATCATGCGCTCACTACCAATCGTCTCATGTATGTGGTATTCTTGGATGTCTCGGCCGCATATGATACTACTGATCATGGCAAATTGGTGGAAACTCTCCTCCAGTTGGAGTTTCCCGAACATCTTGTGCGAGGGATTGCAGGTATGTACCAGGGTTTGCGCTATCAGGTGGTTACCAATGGAGTTGTTGCAGAGCCTTTCCATGTTGGTATTGGGGTCAAGCAAGGATGCCCCCTGAGCCCCATGTTATACAATTTGTATGTCCAGCCACTAAGTGGAGCATTAAGTGCACTTGATAAGGGGCCATGCTTCCCTGGTCTTCCTGGGTGCCATCCGGACTATCATTATGCTGATGATGCTGCTCTCATGGCAGAGTACCTCCCCGACTTGCAGGCTTTGCTGACCCATACTAATGTCGTGCTCGCTGCTCGCAATCTTAAGCTGTCAGTGCCTAAGTGTATCGGACTCGTTTTGGGTTTGCAGGCGGGAGCTCCAGTTGGTGAATGTTCTTTGAGTCTTGGTTCCGCGCCCCTTGCATCAGCTTCACCTACTGAGGGGACACGCTATCTTGGCCTAATTTATGACACAGCAGCCTCTGCGGGCACTATGGCAGCTCACAGGGCCTCCTGTTTTTCCTCTTCTTTTCATGCTGCTACTGCTCAGATGCGTGCGGCACCAGACTTTCCCTGTGCACTCCCAGCCTTCTTGAAATTGTTGCACACTGTTATGGAGCCAGCTGGTTTGTATGGGTGTGAACTCTGGGGCCTTCTATCTATTCCGGGTTTGTGGTCGTCTGGTTGGACGCTAGCTAAATTCTATAGCCTTACAGATCCTTTGGAGGTTAAGCGGTGCCGTCTGGTCCGTCAGTGGTTGCAGCTCCCTCAGTCTGTGGCTCTTTTGCCTTTGTTACATGAGCTTGGATCTGAACCTCTTGTGCATTGCTATGTTCGGCGTGCTGTTCGTTTTTATAACTGCCTTGTTGAGTTGGATGCTGCTTCAGTGTATCGAAGTGCTCTGCAACAGAACATTGATGATGCTCTCTCCACTCGCTCCCGTGCCCATAACTTTGTGGGGGCTCTTTTTCAGGTGCTACGGATCCTTTTGCCCCGTGAAGGTGGTCTTACTCGCACCTTGCGAGCTTGCCTGCCTTTGGATATTGATGGCATTGATGAGGCATTGCATACTCGGTACACTGAGCACATTCAGCGTCTGTCCCAGGTTGTCAATGGTCCTGGGTCCCGTACTGGTCTGTATTTCAGGGTTGTTGGTACACATGTTTTGGGCGTTGTCCCTTCTTTTTACTCATGTCGACTGTCTCATGGTGTGTTGGTACGTTTCTTGCGTTTTCGTCTTGGTTGCCATCATTTGCGTATCCATACTGGGCGTTGGCTTCCGCCCCTCCTTCCGCATTCTCAACGCACATGTTTGCGGTGTAGCTCCACAGTAGTTGATGATGAGGCGCATTGTTTGTTCATGTGTGAACACCCCACAATTGTTGAGGCTAGAGATTTGTTTCTGGCAGCTGTGGTTCCCCCCGTGGCCGCGTTGTCCTCGCTCAGGTATGCTGATTTCTGGGCACTGTCAGCCACTGGCTGTGTCCCTCTCTTGGCCTTGGTCAAGTATGTGGCCGTGTGTGTTCGTGTCTGTTGGTACTGCCATCAGTCCGGTGGTACTGATGTGGTGGACTTACCGGATATCTTGCTCCCGGCAGGTCAATATTTGGATCTGTTTGATTCGGAGTCGGAGACAGATGTTCCTAGTGATTCGTCTGATGAGGAACTGGTTGAAGTCTAGTTAGCTACATGTTTGGGTATTCGCCTTGGTTGGTGTGCTGGCCGTCTTGGGTGGTACATATGCGGTGGACTTACTGGACATCCTGCTTGGTTGGTGCTCTGGATTGTGTTTGATTTGGATACACCCATCAGTCTCCTGCTGGTGATTTGTTTGCCGTGTCCGTAGTTGGATGTCTGCTTGGGTCTTCCTCTTGCTTGGTGGTATGGATTCCATTGTTTTTGGACCCATCCGATGGTGTGTTTGGTCGTTTCGACCTAGCAGCCCTTTGCGGTTGCCGCACCTTAAATTTTTGTTTGTTTTGTTTGGTTGGTGCTCTGGATTGTGTTTGATTTGGATACACCCATCAGTCTCCTGCTGGTGATTTGTTTGCCGTGTCCGTAGTTGGATGTCTGCTTGGGTATTCCTCTTGCTTGGTGGTATGGATTCCATTGTTTTTGGACCCATCCGATGGTGTGTTTGGTCGTTTCGACCTAGCAGCCCTTTGCGGTTGCCGCACCTTAAATTTTTGTTTGTTTGTTTGTTTAGTACTATCTATGAGTCGCGAAGACCGAATACACGACTACCATTGACTCGGATCCTTTCAACTATGACCACCAGAGCTTCGGGAGGCACAGACAAGGCTGAAGAGATTTTTAGGTGGCAGAGCCACCACGCAGACCAACCCACACAAAGCGCATAGTGCTCACAGGAGCACACGGCACTATCTACTGATCTTGGCCATTAAACTCCATTGGACCCATTAAGACACAGCGAAAACTCATTATAGCCAATGGGGTCTCAGATCCCCTCTAATAAAAAGACAGCTCGCACCAGGCACCATCAACGGCCAAGCAACTATCTGCTCAATAAGATATGTAAGAGACTGCCAGCAAGAGAGAGTCAGACCAAGCAAGACAACTGAAACAAACCAATATTAATGCGTGGGTATTCCTCTTGATTGGTGGTGTGGCATCCATTGTTTTTGGACCCATCCGATGGTGTGTTTGGTCGTTTCGACCTAGCAACCCTTTGCGGTTGCCGCACCTTAAATTTTTGTTTGTTTGTTTAATGTCCAGGTCAAGACCGGAAGTCAAGATCCAGAACTATGACACATTAAAGCTGGGGGAAGTGTGGCGTCTGGGACGCCCGCCCGGCACGGTCATGTACAATAGCGCTGTTCTGCTGGTGGTGCTGCCTCCCTGCTCTCCATCCCTCTCAAAAAGCATATGTAGAGGCACTTTTGCCACAATAGAGTTCACTAGTTATTCCACCAATAGCCCCATTCATCTGATAAAGCACTACTGCCCACAACCAAAACGCCCTCACGCAATACAAGCCCACTGTATCAATACATGCCAATGGCAATCACTCGAAAAGCATTATGTAATATATGGGGGTTAAGGGGAGGTTATTGGGCCCCAGTGTCCCGGAGGTTATTGGCCCAATAAAATCCCGGGGCCCGGGGCCCAATAAACCCAGGGCCCAGTAACCCCCATGCATGCCATGTAGCATATACACTACGCACCGGGGCCCAATAACCATGCATGCCATGTACAAGAAGCACACTTAGGCAAAGCGGCACCAGCTTAAAACAGCAGCAGCCTCCTTCCGGCACTGGACGGTTGCTTCTGCTGTTCTTGTTCCTCCTCCTGCCCCTCCTCCTCCTCCTCCCACTGCTGCTGCGGCGGCTGCGGAGGCGGTTCAGGGTACTGCTGCTGCTGCTGCTGCTGCTGAAGCAACATGAAATAAATACCGAAGGGTGGTTGCAGCAGCAGCAGATTCCTTCTGGCATTGGATGGCTGCTGCTGCTTGTGCAGCCCCTCCTCCTCCTCCTGCTGCTGCTTTTCCTCTTCCTGCTGCTCCTGCTCCTGCTGCTGCTGCTGCTGCTGCGATTCAGGGTATTGTTGCTGCTGCGGAGGCGGTTTAGGGTACTGCTGCTGCAGCTGTTACTGTTGCTGAAGCAAATTGAGTTCAAGTATCTGTATGACTGGGTGATTAAAGCAGCAGCCTCCTTCCGACGCTGGAGGGTTGCTGCTGCTGCTGCTGCTGTTCTTGTCCCCCATCCTCCTCCTGCTGCTGCTTTTCCTCTTCCTCTTCCTGCTGCTGCTGCTGCTGCGATTTATGGTATGGTTCTTGCTGTTGCTGCTGCTGCTGTAGCTGCTGCTGCACCACGTTCAACATAAGGTTTGCAATCTCCAGCCCAACCTGTCAGAAAAGCAGCAGCAGCAGCAGACACATCACAGACATCAGCTTGGCAACTATGGCAAAACAAGTACATATACCTCAGGGTGTCTGTACACCCTGATATATAGCTCGAGCTAGCAATTAGAATGATGTACCCATAGCCATTCTTCTTTTGACATGTGAATTCTTACTTGGAGTGCATGGATGCCATGTTTCAGCTTATTGGCCATAACATAACTACATCATCTCCTCCTTTGCTCACAAGTAGTGCAACGTCGACAAGGGGCCAGGCAGGGTAGAAAAAAATAATATATCACCTGAGCACATGCAAGCAAACACACATATATCATACCCCCAAAGAAGTGGCCACAAAGGAAAGGAATAGAGTGTGTCACCACAGTCACCAGGTGCCTGAGGATTTAGGTTTCAAAGAGGGTTCACTTTGGGCGAGGAGCCCCGTTCAGACAAAGGAATTGTCAAGCTGCAGCAGCGCTGCTTCCTGTGTAGCCCCTCTATTCAGAGCTACCATGAGCTTTGTGCTGCCATTGCTCTCTCTTCAGCATGTGCCATAAGCAGCATTGACTAAAAGTAGAGTCCAGAAAGCCTCAAAGAAAGCAAAAATGTCATTGTTGTGTCAATATGCACCCAGAAAGTACAGAGAGGTGAACCAACCATGGAGCAATCCTGGCCCTTTTCCTGGATCCTTTTTCTGCCATGCTCCTTTGCCTCATTGCACCCCCTGCCCCCTCCGTTCCTCTGCCTCCCTTCTCCTGTCCCTCCCTGCCACCCCTGGCCCCTCCCTTCTCCTGTCCCTCCCCACCACCCGCCCCCAGCTTCTCCTCCCCCCCCCCCCCTCTCCCCAAACCGTTCTTATCCTTTCCCTCCCTTGCCCCCCCCCCCAGCCTCTCAGCCCCGAGCCCCCCCCCCCAGCACCCCCCCCTCCCCAGCCTCTCAGCCCCCAGCCTCTCACCTCCTCTCCATCCCATTTGAGTACATACCCATCCCCCAGCCTCTTTCCTTCTTTCAGGCCCCGCCTCAGGTCTCTATCCTAAACACCACTACATCTCTAATCACCACTACGATGCCAGCACCTAGCCCCTGCATAGCCTCAATAACAAATGGTCTCCTACGCTTGTCGGCTACACTGTTCCCCCCCTCCCTGCACTCCCCTCTTTCTCTCTTCCTCCCTTCCTCGGGCCTAATCAAGGGTTTAGGGTTTAGGCCCTAAACCCTAAACTAGCACTCCCCTTTCGCCTGCTTTCTCTTTTGCCCCCATTAGGGCCTCACCCAAACCTCACTAAGTGCATATATATCATCACACCGTACTGCAGATTCCAGAATTCAGCCCCTGCTTGATTTTTTTATTACATTTCATGATATGCAATAGCAAAAGTGCCCTAGGACCTCAAGCTGTCACACAAACAGCAAAGTGGAACAGAAACCCCTGCTTAACCTCAGTAACACCAGCGTTAATCTCACTAACCCTAAACCCGAAACCCTAAACCCTAACACCAACAGATGGACTCAAGCCCCCCTCCCCTCCTGTTTTTCATCGTTACCATCGTCCTTCCCCCCTTTATCCCTCCTTTCTCTTTCTTCCTCCTCCCTACCTTCCCAACCCCCTGGAATGCCCCCTCCTTTCACCCCTCACTCACATCGCGTATGTTCTATGGCTGCTAACCACAACGAGGGGGGGGGGGAGCCCCAATAAGACAGGACAGACTGACAACAGCTTTCTGGAAACTACAGGTCTATCACCAGACTCTGTCCGACCCAGGTCTGCTTGCCAGACTGTTGCTTAGCGGTATTTAGCACATACATTTGCACTAAAAATCAAACTAAACTAAGTACAATCGAAACTAATCAGAGACAGCCAGCACCAACAGATGAACAGCCAGCATTCTCCCCTGCTTTGATTACTTGTACCCAACCTCCAGCACCAACAGATGAACCCAAGCCCATCCCCTCCTAATCCCACCATAACCACTAGTTTACTCCTCACTGCAACCCCTCCCTACCTCTCTGTTTGGATGTATCAAATCCCCCGATAGCTCTGTCCCGCCATAAAAGGTTCCCCCAATGCAGCGTAATCCACCCACTGCAACCCCTTCTCTGCCCTCCTTCTCCCCCTAATCACCTCTTTATTAGGATGAATCAGATCCCCCAGATAGCTTTGCCCCGCCATGAAAGGTTCCCGCAATGCAGCATAGTCCACCAGCTGCAGCCTCAACTGCTCAGCAGCAGCAGCAGCAGCACAAAATACCCCCACAATACCCCCACACCTATAACTGTGCCATCATAACCCCAACCCCACAACTCTGCCCATGTTACCTCCTCCTCCCTCCCTTTCTTCCCTCTCTCTTCCTCCCCCATGATGCCGCCCCTAATAGCTACAAGTATGCAATCATAACCGCACCCCCCCCCCCCCGTTCTAGCCATGTCCCCCCTCCCCCACTCCCACTCCCTAATCACCTCTTTATTAGGATGAATCAGATCCCCCAGATAGCTTTGTCCTGCCATAAAAGGTTCACCTAATGCAGCATAGTCCACCAACTGCAGCCCCAACCGCCCAGCAGCAGTAGCAGCAGCAGCGTTGAGTTGACGTATGTAGTAGTAGCGTCCAAGGTAGGGTTTAGCCATAAGACCATTATCAGGGTTGAAGCGAGGGGGGAGGGTTGTGTGAGTCAACCAGATGTGGGTCTGTGGGAACAGCAGGCATTGCAAGGGGGGGGGGGGGGAGGGGAAGGAGCTTAACACATCAAAAAGCCGCACTGACTGGGTAGTGTGTGTTTACCATTTTGACAGCATGCTATTCAGTCCTATCAACTGTGGATTAACTGTGTATATTCCCCTACTGCAAAGCAACAATTATTAAAGATATGAGGCCCTGGGTGTGTTAGCCTTCGAGGTAGGGTTTAGCCATAAGACCATGATCAGGGCTAAAGCCAAGGGGGAGGGTGGTGTGGGTCAACCAGATGTGGGTCTGTGGGAACAGCAGGCATTGCAAGGGGGGGGAGGGAGCTTAACACATTGAATAAAGTGGACCAACTGGGGACTTGCCCGTACTGAAGGACAAGAGTAGGGATTAGCCATGAGCATCGTCAACATTCAAGCAAGGGGGAACAATTGTAGGGTGAGCCAGATGTGGGTCTGCGGACAGTAACAAACAGCAGGGCGATGGTTATGGTTTATCATGATACCGTACTCTCTAAAGCATTTCCATATGTGTGAGCCAAAACACAATCTCACAGCAGAGGCCTCATCGACTTCCTGTCCTCCTCCTCTCTCTCAAAGCCTAAACCCTAACCATAAGCCCTAACCCATTGCTTCCCCTTTTCTTTTACAGACACTTATGAGGCCACTCCCTTGCATTCTCAACCAACCAGTAATGTAAGGTTTTGTCGTCGATGGTTCACGGTGTGGAGATGTCAGCAGGGCTATTATAAAAGGTTGCTTGGGATGAGAAGTGTGTTTTTGTGTGGTGGCTTGGGTGGATATATACAATGGTCAGCATTGGCCCTTCTTTGTCCAATTTTTGCTGTAATAACAATTCACTTCAATGTTGCCACGCACTGTGGAAGAAGCCCCCTACCCCAGCCCTCCACCCCAGACCTCTTCATGCAAGTAGACCAACACCACCCCCCTTTCAGCCCCCCCACACGACCTCCTTCTTTTCCTCCCTGCCCCATGCCGCCTATGTCTGTGAACCCTTCATAGACATGTCCCACCCATGCATAACACTCACAGCTCACCCCACAGCACCCTCACTTCCCCCAGCTCCTCTGCCTTTCCCCGTTCAAGCCCAATATTCCCGCCCTTCCAGAGCCCCCCTCCCTGACTTCCGGCTGCCTCTTCTTTACACCCCCCCCCCCACACACACACGCACCACACTCCTTTCCCCAGCTTCCCTGCCTTTCCTTAATCAAGCCAAAAAATCCCACTCTTGCACCCCCCCCCTTCCCTTAGTCCCGGCTTCCCCCATTTTTAACCCCCCCGCCCCCCACACACACCACCCTCACTTCCTCCCCGTCTCTGCCTTGCCCCATCGCGCCCAAAACTCCCGCCTTCCAACAGCCCCCCCCCCCCCGAAACCGGCTCCCTTCCGTTCTTTCCCCCAGCTCGCCCCTATGTTTGCTACTACGGTAACAAGGTGCCCAAATCCTCTCTCCCCCCCCTGCCCCTGGCTAACCCTGCCCCACCTCTGCATCTGCCTCAAAATCAGCCCCCTACATCTGGAAAGCCCTCCTCGACATATGTGGGTTAGGGTTATACAAGATGCCCACCCCCCCTACACCACCACCCCCCAATTCTCCTGTCCTGCCTCTGTCCACTCATCATCCCCCGGCCCCCTCCGGGCCCCCCCTTAGCCCCCCCTTACCTCTGGAAAGACCTCCTTGGCAGATTAGGATTAAGCTTTAGGATTGTACAAGATGCCCGCGTCTCCCCCCCTGCCCTCCCCCTGGCCCCTCATCGCCCCCCCCCCTCCCTCCAGCCCCCCCCCCCTGGTCCTCTTACCTCTGGAAACACCTCCTTGGCATACTTATGGTTCAGCCTATAGGGTTATATAGGATGCCCTCCCCTTCCAACGCCCCCCCCCCCCCCTATCCCTCCTTCATCCCTTCACACGCTGCCCCCCCCCCCCCTCTGGAAAAACCACCTTGGCCTAATTAATTATTTTAGGCCTTGTTGCAAACAACAAGATGCCCTTCCCTTCCCCCTGCCCTGCCTCTGCTCCCTCACCGCCTGGCCCCTCCCCCCGCAATCCGGACCCCCCCACCTGCCCTGCCTCTGCCCCCTCACCATCCCCCCCCACCAATCTGGACCCCCCTCCCCTGGTCCCCGTACCTCTGGGAACACCTCCTTGGCATATTCCACCATACCAGTGAAATTTGCCACCCACTCCTGTAGAAGCTCAGCAGACAGTTCAGGCCCCGAAACCCTCTGTGGTTCATGGCGTACCAGACGTGCTACATCCCATAGTGCACTTGCCACTGCTACTGCCTGCAGCCAACACACAACGTGCACACCAGGACCCCTAGTTATAAGTTGCAGTGTTTGATTACAGTAACAAGCACTGACTGTAAATTTTTATTACATGAAAGTGCGTAGGTTGAATTATCCGACAGGATAGGAGTGACAAGATGCCAAATACTCAGGTTCAATTCCTAGTTGTAACGTTACTTTCTGTCCTAACCATATTTGCCTCGATTCAGGATAGAGCTGAGACCAGCTAGGCTGGCGAAAGTTCAATTCCTGCGATTTTAATGTCACATTCTTCTAACATAGGAATACAAAACAAGATGTAGATCGTGCAATTGCATGCGAGACCAACAGCAGCACGTATAGAGCCAATATGGAAGGGTTATTTAATTTAATTTAATTTAATTTAATAAATTAAAAAAAATTATCATTATTTAAGTTTTTAATTTACTTTTGCGCGCCAATGTTAACCGTACCCAACAAGCTACATCCCATAGAGCACTTGCCACTGCTACTGCCTGCAGAAAAACACACAACGTGCACATAAAGGAGGTTCGTGATTGGATTGTAAGCTGAAGTGAATGCGAGGCTGGGCTCTAGCGGTCAGCGTTGACAGGCACAAAAGTTAACTCTTGTGCGGATTAGTGGCAAAATATTCCATTGATTAGTTTTCATTATACCGGTAGTTAGTTAAGTTTGATTTTAGCGCAGATTTATGGGCTGTAACTGCTGCAGTTTACATTTTGATTTAGGTATGGTCTGATCCACAAAATCATGCATAAAGGTGAGCTACAGGGCTCTTTGCTACGGTCGGGCAAACCCCTTCGAGCCTTATGCATGACGCATTACTCAAAACACGGGACCGTTGGTAGGAATTTGACCACAGTAACAAGCACTGGCTTGTTATAGGCTCGAAGGGTGATCCCTGGTCAGTGTATAGACATGATTGATTTTTCCTAGGCTGCCCCAAAGTCGGTCGCTTGGGATCGTGTACTGTTATGAACTCACTTTCTGACCCTCTCTTACCACACTTCAAAGTTTTATTATTTGTTTATTGTTTGAAGTACGTGGCAGCGCATAGGTTGGATCACCCGCCAGTACAGGAGTAACCACAAGATGCGGTTTGTGCCACTGCACGCACAACAGAAAACGTATCATGTTGGTGCATGAATATTGCTCGGGGTAGCAGCTGTAGTTGGGCGCCATAGCCGTTCTTCTTTCGATCGTGAATTCTTACATCAAGTGCATGCGAAACAAAACACAGCACGTATCATGCCGGTGCATGACTTAACCGTACCAGACGAGCTACGTCCATAGAGCCCTTGCCTCTGCCACTGCTTGCAGGCATCGGAAAGCATGCCTAGTAACGAAAGCTTTATTGTAAGATGTAACTTGTAAAATTTAGACTGGATGCTGGCTGGATTGTAGAGTGTTGGAGTACTACTTGCTTCAGAGTCAAAGTTGCTATCATCCCGTCTTTCCTGCCTGTAGTACTCATCACATTTCATGATATGCCATAGCAAAAAGTGCCATCAGCCCCGCACCTCAAGCTGTGACAAAAACCAGCGAGGTGGAACAGAATACGGGTTGCTGCCTGTACCTCTGGAACATTCCTCCAGTAACTTAGTAATCCCTGTCCAAGCAAGAAAGCCAACAAAATCATGAACCCCTACCTGCACCCCCCAACCCTGAAATCCCACCTTCTCTACCCAGCTATAACAAACGCATGACTTCAACCCAGAAGCCATCCACCTGCCAGCCCTGTGGCGGCCCCCACCCAAAACCCCATGAATCTCCAGCGCCCCTAAACCCCTACCTGTGGCGGTCCTTCCAGTATTTGCCCTTTAAACCCTAAAAAGCAGCCTTACACCCAGCCAGTAGGTCTAGCCCATAAACCGGCCACCTGCCACCCCTGACCCCATTAAACCCCACCTGCCACTCCTAAAACCCCAACAATCGCCAGCGCCCTAAACCCTACCTGTGGCAGCTCCTCCGGGCTAAACCTCTCCCACGTAGCCGCTGCCGCCCGCACCCTCTGTCTAAAGTTCTGCGCTAAGTCCCTATGGTAGGGCCCAGTGGGGTGAACACCTGGGAAATAGCTGCTGGCTAAACACATGAGACAGTGTTCCTGTTACTCCTGCCTCTTACCAGTAAATGTTAAACATTCTTTCAGTAACTTACGGACTCCTGCCCGAAACGCTACAAAAGCAACAAGATCCTAGCCCCCTGACCCCTGCTCCTCTAAACCCTAAGAGCCCACACTTGCAACTCAGCTAAGACCAGCTCATAGATCTAGCCCAGAAGCCATCCACCTGCCACCCCTAAAACCCCAGTAACCCCCAGCGCCCTAAACCCTACCTGTGGCGGCTCCTCTGGGCTAAACCTCTCCCACATTGCTGCTGCCGCCCGCACCCTCTGTCTGAAGTCCTGAGCTAAGTCCCTATGGTAGGGCCCACTGGGGTGAACACCAGGGAAGTAGCTGCTGGCTAGACGGATGGGGGAGGAGCTGACACATTGATGGAAGGCATAAGCTGTTTTCACTAGAGGAGCGGGACTGCTGCTGCTGCTACTGCTGGTAGTGCTGCTGCTACTGCTGCTGCTACTTCCGCTGCTACCATCTGGAACGGTAGGCTCCCTGTCACTGCTACTGCTGGTCAGGGTAACAACAGTATGCTCAGCAGCAGCAGCAGCAGCAGCAGCTGAAGTGTCTACATCGCTGCTACTGCTACTGCTACTACTGTCTGAGACTGTAGCTTCACTGTTACTGCTACTGCTGCTGCTGGTCAGGGTAGAAGCAGTCTGCTCAGCACCAGCAGCAGCAACAATACTAGCAGCAGCTGCACTATCTACATTTCTACTGCTGCCGCTGCTAGTGCTGCTGCTTGTGGTGCCATCTCTACCACTGCTACTGCTATTGCTGCTGCTGCTGCTCCTGGTGGTGGTGGTGGTTGGGAATGGCTCAGCAACAGTGACAACAATGCGGCCAGGGCCACTGCTGCCATCACCACTGCTACTGCTACTGCTGGATAGGCGAGCTCCATGTAACCTTGGCGGCTCACTGCTGCTGCTGCCGCCCCCACCACTGCTGCTGCTGCTACTGCTGCCACCACTGCTGCTGCTGCTACTGCTGGATAGGCGAGCTCCATGTAACCTTGGCGGCCCACTGCTGCTACTGCCGCCCCCACCACTGCTGCTGCTGCTACTGCTGCCACCACTGCTGCTGCTGCTGCTGCCGCCATCACTGCTGCTGCTGCTACTGCTGCCACCACTGCTGCTGCTGCTGTCACGACTACTGCTAACAGCATCTTCACTGCTGCTGCTGCTGCCGCCACCACTGCTGCTGCTACTGCTAATGATATCTCCACTGCTACCAGTATTGGCAATGCTGCTGCTGCTGCTGCTGCTGCTTTGTGTGCTTGCGACCCTTGCATCTGATACTGGGTTCATATCAGGTGAAGATGGAATGCTAGCCCGTTGCTGAAGGGAGGTGGTTTCCTTGACTCCTTGTAGATAAGCACATACATGCTCCACAATGTACCTATCTACAGAGTCTGACAGAAGCAGCAGTCTCAGAGGAGGAGCTGCTGCTGCTGCTGCTGCTGCTGCTGCTGATGATGATGATGATGATGATGAGGGCTTCTCCGGATTGCCTTCGCTGCTACTGCTGCTGCTGGCTGTGGTGGTAGTGGTGTTTGCTGCTTCTGCTGCTGCTGCTGATGATGATGATGATGGCTGCTGCTCCGGATTGCCTTTACTGCTACTGCTGTTGGGGCTGCTGCTGCTGCTGCTGCTGGTTGTGGTGGTGGTGCTGTTTGCTGCAGTTGCTGCAGCTAGATATTGTTCTAACAGGTTGTTAAGCTTGCATGTGGGGTCCAGCAGCTGCCAGCGAGCTCCGACTGGTGCTGTAGCGACCCATGTGCCTGGGGAGCTTCCCATAGCACTGCAGCTGCTACTGCTATGGCTGCTGCTGCTGCTGAGTTGGTTGCAAGGGAGAGGTGCTGCTCGGGCAGCTGGGGGGTGGTGCTGCGGACTGAAAGCGCCAATGATGGGAGCTGCTGAGTGCTGCGATGCGGTGACTTGGTATATCCGTGTGTGCCGCAGTGCGTGGGAGAGGGTGAAGACGAGGGCAACGCAAGCAGCAACGGCCCAGAAGATGCGATGCGGGCAGAGCGTGAGAGCTGGCGTGGATGCTGTGATGCGCCCTTGCTCGTCCGTAGCAGTGGCGACATAGCTGCTTCGTTGTCTATCAGGGGAGTGTCTGACTTGCTGAGGAAGCTCTTGAGACAGGGAACGAGCGCTAAGCGTAGACCTCATCTGCTTTCCACCGTGCACACCGCCCGCCAGCTTCGGTCTTTATTGGAGCTTGTATGCCCTTCTACGATCCACTATTAGGAAGGTAAAAGGTCGAGGCCTGCCTTTGACCCTGCTTCAGTTCAACGGTGCCCATGGCTGCATGGTCGCATGATGATGGATTGCTGCACATTCAATGGCTAAAGGTCCAGGCTTTCCGGCAGTTGCAGTAAACGCATTAGATGATGGCCATGATTGCGGGAGGTGCAAGCAGAGCCGTTACAAAACGTGTGCAGGTTCAACTGCTGTGGGCTAGGGCAACATCATGTACAGGTCAGATGCAGTCTACTTTCTTGTGCTGCCTTCAATGCAATACTAACAGTTAACAGTTGACGTGGGCTATCAAGCTCCCTGGGGCGTTAATGATGAACTGCATGTCGTCACCCGTCGAGTGCCATGCTCGCACTCTTGATACTGTTGCTTGACCCTCCGAGATCGTCGACCATTGGACTCATCAGAGCACGGTACTAACATCTGTTGATGAAACACCATCCCCTGACGCATGGTCGAGAGGGTATCCATAGTGTGCTGCATCACATGAGGATGTCAGGTGCAGTCTTTGAAGTGGAGTCCAAACAAACAAACAAACAAAAATTGAAGGTGCGGCAACCGCAAAGGGCTGCTAGGTCGAAACGACCAAACACACCATCGGATGGGTCCAAAAACAATGGAATCCATACCACCAAGCAAGAGGAATACCCAAGCAGACATCCAACTACGGACACGGCAAACAAATCACCAGCAGGAGACTGATGGGTGTATCCAAATCAAACACAATCCAGAGCACCAACCAAGCAGGATGTCCAGGAAGTCCACCGCATATGTACCACCCAAGACGGCCAGCACACCAACCAAGGCGAATACCCAAACATGTAGCTATCTAGACTTCAACCAGTTCCTCATCAGACGAATCACTAGGAACATCTGTCTCCGACTCCGAATCAAACAGATCCAAATATTGACCTGCCGGGAGCAAGATATCCGGTAAGTCCACCACATCAGTACCACCTGACTGATGGCAGTACCAACAGACACGAACACACACGGCCACATACTTGACCAAGGCCGAGAGAGGGACACAGCCAGTGGCTGACAGTGCCCAGAAATCAGCATACCTGAGCGAGGACAACGCGGCCACGGGGCGAACCACAGCTGCCAGAATCGCCCTCCATCACAAGGGGCTATGATTAATCCCACACTAGCCTGCTGCCCACCTTGCACTTAGTGGGTATCAGCAATGTAAAGCATCGTGCACAAAACCAGCACCATTTAACTGGGGCCAGCCATGGCGGGGCAAAGCCCTTTATTCTGGACTCATTCTTCCCCAATGCCAGCAGCAGCAGCAGCAGCAACTAGACCGCACCAAAAAAGCCCCAGTAGCAGCCCTAACTATTAAAGTACCGCTGCTACCCCAATTGCAGCGTAAGGGGCTCCAAGAACACTTTCAGCTATGGCATATTAAAATTTCACAGCCACATTCACTCACATCAGAACCTGCTACAATCCCAGCGCTCCACACTCCCCTCCACCACCACTACCTCTCAAGAGCAGAATCAGAAGTACTAAAACCCGATTGAATTCTTTAGGTTATATTCACCTCTGGCTTAACCCACCCACCCACTCTCCTGCTGCTCTCATATACCCCATGCGCAAAAACCCCATGATCAGCTGCTACTGTTACTGTGGGCTTCCCACATCCCACATACTAGTTCAGCCACAACTAACCCCTTCTGCTAACTCAAAAGCACATGCACAACGGATGCTAAAACATGTCTAGTAACGTTACTGGGCACTACCACAGGCACTACCACCGAATGGTCTCAGCCCAATCGTTTGTCTATATCACAATCGGCCCTGAAAAGGGGTTACAAAAGGAACCATTGCCCACCGCTATATATGCTGCAAGGCATTCATACGCAGTCATCCATGCACACCAGTATCTAACCGCCAAACCAAGAGCTCTACTTTTCCCTTATAAATGTGCCTTCCAATTTTTCTTTGGATTTGACATGCCACATCTCATGTCAGAGAACCAAGAGCCGCTACACCTACGTCCACCCTCATCCCTACAAAGCAACAACGCCTGCCCCTCCCAATCATTGTGACTTTCACAACCAAACAAACAAATCAAGGTCGGCAGCCGGAAAAGGGCTGCTGTCAGCAAAGCAGATGGAGACAGTGTATAGTTTCCCTAGATATCCATCAAAAAGGCAGTCAACACATCAAGAGCTACGCTTGGGTGCTCAATGGCCCAGAGGGCTGTGTAGCGGTCTCCTTTTACAGATCAACAGCCATGCCTTGGGCCCGGCGCTTTTGCAAATGCGGATGAGCTGCTACAGCAGATACATCAACTCACGGCGCCACCAACTACAGCAACCACGCGATAGGCAAGGATGGGGCTTGGTCACTCAAGGACATATGAAGGTTCGACTCAAACAGAACTATCTTAACAGAGGACATGTGGTGACACGACAAATGCAAACGCACAGTTGCAAATTTCGCAAGGTACTACATCTCATTTTTTGATCACTGCAAACTACACAAATGCAACAGCAGCCCTACTCTTCGACTCAATTGACACATATTCACATGGAACTCTCCTGCTTTGTCTCATGCCTTCCGTCACTTCTTAATACGCTTGAAGCTCAGACTCGGCAACACTCAGCTCTGTCTCACGTGCTTTGCACCATACATACTTTGGCTCAGCAACACTCGGCACCCTGACGAGACCAAAACGTGGCACTGGTGCGCTATTACTCACTAAGCACACCAGCCCGCCAGCTGTAGCCAGGCTCACTCCAAAAGATCACACCCCACACACCACGCTGGTTACACACCACACACCAGGTCACCCCATGGCAACAGGTGACACTCACACACTTGCTTGCGGCAAAGAATGGTGTAATATACACCTCGCCATACATGCAAGCTCAAATCCCATATTCTCTGATTGCCCACGACACTTTCACACCTCTGATTGACAAAACATTTCTCAATTGTCACTCAGCTTATCACCTAGTGCCAAATATGTAACCCGCAGTGGCCGCTGCCCAATCTTGCTCAAAACTCCTAAACCAAGTACTGCAAAGCCAAGGGCAAGTGGAAGCAAGCCCGAATCCCACTAAGCTCGCATACTCCCCTGCCAGAGAGTGTGCTAGCAAAGCCAAAGCTGACCTGCTTTGATGACTTCACAAACAATTCTTTGCTTCTGGAATGTCAGGAAAGGTGCTACCAATTAAGTCGCTGCCAGCTACTAGAACCCTGCTCTCCCTTCTCACTCCCTCCATGCCATAGCCCAATCGCCATACCCAGCGGCATGCACAAAAGCAATAGGCAAGATACACAACAGCTTTGCCTGTAATGTGGACTCTCGTTGCTTGCTCTGATATGCTTTGCTCGGGAGCCCAACCCTGCTCCGGCTTGCATCCCATCATAAGAGTAGCATCCCCAATCACCCAGCACACTACTCGACTAAATGCAAGTCCGAAACATGCTGCTTCCCTGCACATCCTTGCACTCCAACACTTGAGACACGAAAACACAAGCAGATCAGCTCATCATATGCGAGAAGTCCACTCTTCTTGAAAACTAGGAGCGATGTGCTCAAACTCAGCAGTAGGAGACACACATATCTCCAAACGGACCTGAAAAGTTAACATCACAACATGCCATGCATGCAAACACCCTCTGGATGCTAACTTTGTCAACGAGCTGTCACTCACATATTCAAAATGGCCTCTAAACTTCAAAACAGCCCTATACATAGACCGCAGCTGCTGCTGTTGCTGGTAGTGGAGTGATCTGTGCCCAAAAAGCCCCCATGCTCGTCCCATTCCCAATCGTAAGCATAATTCAGTGAGAAACACACCCTATTTCTGATGTGCGCGTGATACAAGGAGAAGTGGCCTCACTGCTACCCTCCAGAGCATCACATCACACAAACAGGTGCAGGGCAAACAGGGCTGCAAAACCCTAACCACCTAAACAAACCAATGCGTGCAGGACAGTGCTTGTGTAATAAGACAGTGAGATGCCCGTAAATGCCCCTTACCATTCAATCCAGTCAAAGCTGAAAGCAACAGCAGGAAAAGACCCTATCCTGAAGCTCTCTTATGCTTTATCCTTCGGGCATGTACTGGATGGCCCACCACAAGAGATCAAGTGACCAACACTTTTCTATCATTGCTTTCCATAACTAAAGTAGTAAGAGAATCATCCCAAGTACTACCTTGCTCATCTTCTGATGGTGCATACACTGTACAGCACTCCCTAACACGCGCTGGGAAGCTTCTTGAGGCAATGACCCATGACATACTGCAAACAAGTACAGCACTTGCACTTCACCGCCCCCCGAAACTGCAGTACAGTACCGCTGAGGCAATACCGGCAGTACAGGTATGTGAAGTGTGGCACTACAAGAGCTGACAAGGTGTGACTCCAATGCCTCTCTGCTCAACCACGCCATCCTAACCAAAAGAACAACGTCCTCAATCCAAAACTTTGATTACATATCCACTTGTAAGTACAGGTAGCCCATCTCTAGCGTCGGCTCACAGCGAAGAAACATCCAGACACATGTCCCTCATAGAATGTACTGCTCCACAATATACCGACGGCATCACCAGTGTACTGCCTCAATGCAGGCAGTACCACTATAGCGTACTGCCAGCACAACAAAACTTGAGTTCCCGGCGCAGCAAGGGCAGTTGCCATAACAGAGGCATGCTGGTTATGCAGAAGCAAAGCTGTACCGCATGTACTGCCAGTGTTCAATAGCCCTTGCATGGACAAGGGTACTGCAAATGCAGAAACCATGGAGCAACATCCACACGCCAAGGCTGCGAAAGCGGCAGCCTGCAGTTGCGAGCCTGAGAGCCCCAAAGCAGTGTGGATGAGGACTAACCCACAAATCCCCTGGTGGTATGTTCACAAGGCGTGCAATTCCATCCCATTTGTCCTATAGGCACCCGGCCTCCGTGTCAGCATGAATACTCACATCAAAAAGCAGACCATTAGGGGCTGGGCTGCTCTATTCACAAAAACTGCACAATGACAGGCCACGCACGGTGATGAACATACGTTTGACAAGCAATAAGGAGATGCCATAAAAAAAAACGTATGGTGTTGGCAGCTGCAGCCTAATGGAGGCGTGGCTGACCCACCACCAGCGATGTTACGACTTTGCACCCTGCCAGACCAAGGCCACAAGGTCTGCCACAGCACACAGCAGCATGCAACAGGGCTGGCAGACTGCAAATAGCAAGGGAAGTGTTCCACATGATCCAAGCTTCTCTAAACTTAAGAACCACGCACAACCCACACATCGTGCAAGCTGGACTGAGAACTTCTGGACTTCCTCTGAACTTCCCCTTGAACAAAGATGCCTGCCTGCACTTACAGCAGCAACGCTGCTGGGCGAAGCACTGGCCGAAGGCTTTTCCTCCCCAGATGCCAGGCAACATTATATCAAAACCCTTGCCTGTCCTATGATACATACATCATACACCGCCTCCAAAAAACCCCTTCAAACCATTGAGACTGCCCTGCTCACATGCGCCCCATCACTGCTGCATTCCCAAGTACTTGATCATATCAATATGTCACCCAGAACCATACCAACCAAACCATGGCTTCCCAGCAGCAAGCGTGGTCAACATCCAGTCAAAGGTTGACCATCACCGCCTTGACCAGTCGAACATCAAGCATATGCTGCAGCATCTTCAGAGCTGCTACTGCTGCTAGTGCCCTGTGGCCCCAGCCCAAATGCCCTGCTGCCACTACCACCCCCGGGGGGATACCCCCCCAGCCCCCCTAAACCTCCCCGATAACCCCCACTTTGCTCGGGCACTCCCCCTGAAACCCCACCAGCAGTCCCAGGAAGCTGACTAGGCACCCCACCACTTGCTGTCCTTCCAGCTCCCGCTGGGGCAGTAGTAGTAGGCGGTAGCACCGGCATGAACCCTGCATGGGTGAAGGTCTGCTGTCTGCTGCTGCTGGGGTCTTCAGTGTAACCTCGACCTGCTGCCTGGTGACGGTGCCTGCCTAATGCTTCAGCTGCAGCAGCAGCTGCAGCAGCCATAGCAGCAGCATCGCGTGCTACTGCTGCTGCCGCATATGCCGCCGCTGCAGCTGCCGAAGGGCTGCTTGGCCCTACCATCCCCGCCCCAGCTGCTACTGCCACTGCTGCTGCCGCTGCTGCAGCTTGAGCTTGACCAGCTACTGCTGCTGCAGCCGCAGCTGCAGCCACCCGCTGCTGCTGCTCATGCTGCTGCTGCTGGAGATCTGGGCTGTAGCCTTCGTCGCCGGTCGTCATTACATTGGTAGCTTCCAAGTCACCCATGCCACCTGTGTCGGGGTTACATGAGGCTGCAGCTTCCAGCCCAGCAGCTGCTGCATTGGCTCCGAGACCCATGTGATTGTCCAAAGGGTTTATGCACGAGGCACTACGCAGGTACGTAGCTTCCAAGAGGATGTACTGCATGAGGTAGTTCTTGGACATTAGCCACATGGGCAAGTTACCCAGTGTAACTTCGCACCATTCTTCACAGACAAGCTGGTTGGTGATGCCGTCGAAGCGTCGCACCAGGAACAGGAGCTGTGGCAAGAGGAAGAAGAACAAAGAAAAGCACCATGTCAGTAATCGGAGTGATTAAACACGGGCTGTTGTATTGGCTACAGTTCGTAACCTAGCTGCTGTAAAGCTGCTGCTGCTACATGCTTCCATCTTGCTGTAATACTCTGGCGTTCCAGCTACACAGTTGAGCAATGCACTCACGCGAATGCTATGCATACATCTAGACGATAGACTGCACTATCTCAATGCCAAGCAGCACAACTGCATGAATGAATCCTGCTGCTGCAGCATTATTCAAGCATGTGGGGTCTGCAAGGAGCTGTCTGGATTGCGTCCTCAGCTACCAGAAGGCACCCCATGCCCAGCTGCTGTTTGTACCCCTACTCAATAAGCCCAGTGCTGCTGTATGCCTGCACTGCATGGGGCTCCTACAGCCGCCTGACCGAACGCATAATCTGCACTGCCTCGGCAGGGACTTATCTATCTGTGACAGAAACTGAGCTGCAGTTGCTGCTGTTTCATAGCTTAACCACCTGCGGTGCTGGGCCAGGAGATCGACAAAGCCCGCGATACCAGCTGCTGCAGTAAAAGCATCAGAAGTACGCACCTGGTCTTTGGTGCGAGAGTAGCGCCAGTCTATGATGTAGTCTCGCCGCCAGGGCTTGAAGGCGTGAGGCGTGGGCTGAAACAGCTGCGTGGGTTCGACGCCGGGCTTCTGGATGCAATGTGTCTGGCAGTAAGAACGCAGCTGATGCAAACGAGGAATCAGGAACTTCTGCAGCTCCTGCCATTGCTGAGGATGCGTCAAACTGTATAAGATCTGCCAGCTGCTTGTTATAATGGAACCATCGGGACTGCTAAACTGGAGAAGCCACTCTATGTCTTCTGCGCGTTCGTTGAAGCGCCAGTCACGTACTCCGGTAAGCTGGACCTGGTTATGTGGATGCACGTTGCTAGTCTGACGCAACTGCAGGGAGCAAAAGCGTATACTTAGCGAAAAAACTGAGGGTTACGGAAGGATGAGCTGCTACTGGGTCAGCAAAGGGGTCCAGCCATCACGACAAGGACAGATGGGTGACTGAAGAGCAATGTGAATTTGCATGTCGAACAGGTGTCCACGAGACTGGGCCCGAGCTTCTGATAATAGACTGACTAGGCCAACTCGATGTCTGCAAAGCAGTGAAGCAGGAAGAACCATGCTGACGGCTGCAGCAACACACCTCACAGTCGTTCTGATTGTTATCCGTCCCTCCCAAAATTTGCATCATCCGAAGTTGCCAACCATGTTGGGTAGATCCGGCCTAGGTGGCCCCCTTTGAGGCCTGTGGGAAACACGGTTGTGCTCTGTCTGATCGCTGAAACGAGACAAACTGCTCAACTAGTCGCAGAACCAATAGTAGCCAAACTCATACGCTGCTCAAAGGCGGCAGTATCAACACGGTAAGGATGTAAGGATTACTAGTCCTTGGTAGCCAATGACGCGCATGCAACAAGCAGAGACTATGGACAATTGTACAATGAGCGTGTGTGTCGCGCTTTGGTATTACTCGTTAGAGCTTTGAATGAATACATACTAGCCTCTAGCCTGCTTATACCAGCATGCAGGGTCCAGTCCCGAAGAGCGTTCGTTCAATTCACAATCAGCAGCAGCTCCAAGCCCCAGAATGCGAATCTCTTTTAACGATAAAGCGCAAAAAGTGCCAAAAGCGCAGGCCTGTGGCGCTAAGGTCGTCGGAACTGCGATGGGCTGGCTATGCCACAGCTAGGGCTGGTCGTTTGCCATAGATTGTCGATATGTGTGCTTGTTAGGTCATGGCTAGGGAACTGGTGGGCTCGCTTTTTCGAACCGAGCAGGCAACATGCCCCCTGAAACGCGCGTACGTCCCAGCTTGGCCTGTCGCACTTACGCGTTGGTTCTTGTTGTCAAACCTCACTGAACACAGCGCAACATCTTCCTGTGAATCTATTTCTCATTGGCACGGCTTCTCTGACAGGCTCTCGGTAGGCTTCATGGCCAGTTTGTATTCTGTCAGAACAATTGAAGCCATTTTGTTGCGACATACTTCCTTGTCGCCGGAATTCTGCCTATACACAGTAGTGCTTTTGACTTGTGCAAGGTCTAGCACGTTGTGCAATCGGAGGAGTATAGTTCTTCCTTCGAAGCATGAGCGGTTCAATACTCGAGCGGGAAGGGCCAACTAGCGATGAGACAGCTGCAACGTAGCAAATGGAGCGTAGGCTATTATTTCGGACTGCCAGCACGTGGAGTTCAGCATGGTTGAGCCGGAGAGGTAAGGCTTCCCGGTCAGTTGACTGCATCGGCACGAAGAACAGTTCAGGGGCCCCCCCTGTTCTGAGCCGTACCCTGGTGTCGCTGTCAATCCTGACAATGATCCGAGCATGTTTTTAGATCTTCACTCATAACAAAGACTAGCAGTACCACGCAACAAAGATCTCCCCAGGCATGGCCCAATACATCAACCTAAGTCGGGCTACTGTGCTCCTCCTTTGCTCACAAGTAATGCAATGCACCCTCGATCGAAAAGAGACCAGGCAGGGTGGATTACTGATATACTACAACCGTAGCCGCAAAAGCTCCCGTGCTGCCCCAGCAGCCCTCAGCATCAACCCCATATGCTCTTCCCTCCCTTGCCCTTTTGCTCATGCTGCTCCTTGAACCCCTCCCAAGACTTCTGCGGGTCTTCTGGGTCCCACTTGTCCCACCAGGGGAACTGATTAGCAAGATTGGACAACCTGCACTCAGGGGAAAAGACACAAGGAACACAAACAGGTCCATGTTATAAACAGGGGAAGAGGCACAGGGAACACAAAGAGCAACAGCTCAATGTTATACACAGGGGAAGAGGCACAGGGAACACCACCACAAAGAGCAACAGCTCAATGTCTTAAAGCTATTTCATAAGTGCTGCAGCAGGCATTGGATGTACGGCAGTACCTCCGCAGCAAGAATGAAAGGTCCCGCAAACAACTGCAACCACTTCGCTGTGATGGTGGGGGTGGGGGTGGATGTATTGTGCCCCCCTATTTCTCCCCTCCCCTATCCCCCCACCCCAGTTTTGAAGCACTTGCCAATACTGCACACAGAACACTTCCAGGGCAAAGGCAGGGAACATTTCCCAGTCATGCCACTAGATGCGGGGACCCGTCAGCAGCAATTGCTCTTGAGTCTGATCTTTCTGGTGATTTGTCTGATGATGAACTGGTTGAAATTCCCTAGATAGCTTCCTGGTTGAGTGGGTATCTCTCAGTCGGTGGTCTGGAATCCATTGTTTTTTGGATCCCTCCGATGGTGTGTTTGGTCGTTTCGACCTAGCAGCCCTTTGCGGTTGCCACACCTTAAATGTTTGTTTGTTTGTTTGTTTGTCTTCACCAAAAGCTTTGGCTTCCCAGCCACGGGCTCATCCTGCAGGATCCTGTCAGTTCTGTAAATCACACCCAGCTGTGGCAGTAGCAGCAGTTGTGGCTGCACCGATTGTCTGAAGTGATCACACAAAGTCGTTAAGGACCGAGGGCACTGGTTTACTTACCACCTATTACCTACCAACCTGAACAGTATATAACCAAGAGGTTCTGCTGCCAGGCTCCTGAGACTACATGCAAAGGAAGTGCTTTCAGAATTAGCAGTGTAAGAAAGGTCTCAGGTCTACTTGTATCCGCCTCGCTCGAATTCGCAGCCCTCTAGCTCTCTATTACTCGCTCTTACTCAACACACCACACTAACAAACCCGGTAGGAGTCATGCTTGGGTGCTGCAAGGCCCAGAGGGCAGTGCAGTGGTCTCTCTTAAGGGAGAAGCACCAACAATGACAAAACAGCAGCTGCGATTCCCCCACCCAAGAATCCCCCGCCTCCGAACCCCATCTTCCCTCCCCCAGAACCCCAAAACCCCCGTCCCCCAACAAACTGTGGCAAGTTCCTCCTCTATCATTCTCAGCAACAGTCGTGCCACCTCTCTGTCTTACACTGCCCCCCTCCCCCCGAACTCACATTACCTCCCTCCCCCATCCCCTATTCCCCCCAAAAGAACGTACTCTAGTTGTGGTTTCTTCTCCTCTCCCACTCTTTGCAGCAGTCGTGCCACCTCCCTGTCTTACAAACTCCCCCTCCCCTCCTCCCAGGAATCCCAAAATCCTCTCCCCACCCCCACCGAGGAACCCCATGTTTTCCTATCCCCCATGCCCACTTACTCTAGCTGTGGCAGCTTCTCCTCCATCACTCTCAGCAGCAGTCGTGCCACCTCTCTGGTCCCCTCCGGACTGAAATGCAGCCCATCAATGAAGTACAGCTCCTGCCACCCCTCTTTCTTCTGCATTTCCCCCCACAGATCCACCACAGGGAGTCCAAGCTTCTCCCCCAGTTCCTTACATGCTGCTGCGTACTGCCCTGCATGGTCTAGGGTACGGTCAGGGGGGAGGTCCTCTGTTGTTCCTGCTCTCTGGAATTGAGAAAAGGAACAAAGCAGGACAGCAGCAGCAGGACAGCAGCAGCAGCGACAATAACATTAGTTGCAGTAGCTATACTACATATGACATGTCAGCAAGTGCATAAGTTTAAGTAACCCATGCAAGTTTCTTGTTTATTCCAGAATGATGCATACTGTCCGGCAGGCATTTGTTGATGCTTTACCCGTCCAGCATTACTGACAGGAGGAGGTGTGATGACAGGAGGAGGTGTGATAAAAACCACATTCTCCACCCCTGCTGCCAGCGCCATCCCCACCATTTTCCCAAGACGCCCCCCCCCCCCCCCCCTGCCCTGCCCTCCCCCCCTGCCCCTTCCCACCTGGACCCCCCTTCTGCCTGCCCTCCCCCCCCCCGGACCCGCCCCCCTGCACCCCTCTTACCATTTGTTGGTGCTTTTACCCTCCCTCCCCCCTGCCCCCCTTATGCACCCCCACCCTGGACCCTCCCCCTGCCCAAACCCCCGCCCATGACTCCTACTCGGGCGGATAGCGATTCGGTCTCGCTAGCGCCTTTCGGATTGTGGTTTAGCTCTTGTATTTATCCGTCCTTTTCTACTCCCCTCTCTGGCCCCCTTTTACCATTTGTTGGTGCTTTCCTCGTCCAGCACTGTTGACAGGAGGAGGTGTGATCAACACGACACATTCCACCCCGCCTGACAGCCCGTCCGCCCCACCCTCCCCCCTGCCCCTTCCCCCCGCCCCACCCTTCCCCCTGCCCCTTCCCCCCCCTCTGCCCGCCCTCCCCCCCCCCCCCTCCAAACCCAAGCCCTAGACCCCCCTTACCATTTGTTGATGCTTCACTCGCCCACTATTACTGACAGGAGGAGGTGTAATCAAAACCACACTCTCCACTCCTGCTGCTTGAGCCTTCCCCACCATCTCCTCAAGGTTGGACTTGTACTCCGCCACGGCAACATGCTGGCGAGCGCTGAATCATAAAACACAGGGCACAAGCACAGGTTTGGAAATCTCATAACAAATGGAATGGGCGCACAAAAGTCTGGAAACCACCTTGGCCTGGGCTCCTTCTTTGCTCACAAGTAGTGCACTGTCAACAAAACGCCAGGCAGGCCAGAGAAGATTAACAAACACACTCCAAACCTTGAGGCAATGTTCAGGCAGGAGCTGGGGATGTCATTGAGTGGCACAGAGAGACATTTGGTCTGCAGTAAGAACATTCACACCAAAGTCTCAAGGTTTGACTCAACGCCTCCACAGGAACAGCTGGCAACTCTTTTAAGGCGGTCTTCAGGTGCCACAATGTGGTCTCGCTATTGTGGTTTAACTGTTGCATTTATTCGTTCTCTTCAACTCCTCCTCAGGAACACCAGCTTCACTACAACGCGTATTCTGTTCCACCTCGCTGTCGTTTGTGACAGCTCGGAGGTGCAGGGCCTATGCCATTTTTTGCTGTAGCATATCATGGAATGTAATAAAACTATATAATATCACCAGCTTAGCTTACGCCGATCTGTCTGGCAGTGCTGCATCATTAGCTCCGAAGAATATAGTCATCAGTTTGATATGCTGCCCTGCCAGCTGCTGGAGGATGACGTCCAGAAGTGGCAGGGACCAGCGCGTGTTGTAACCACCAAAACCCCGGTTCACAATGTCCAACTACAAGCAACATAAAAAATGCTGATTAGTGTTTTGCAATAAAAGGGTGGGTAACCTTTAAATCGCAGCAGCAGCATTGTGTGTGGTGCCCACCAAAACCCCAGTTTGCAATGTGCAAACTGCAGGCAACACCGAGGCGGCCCTGATCAGTCTCTTGGTTTAGGGTCCCTAAACCCTAAGTCCTAAGTATATGGTGGAGTGCCAGGCACAGCGTGTAATTATCAGCAGGGCACATTGCACAGTTGCTACGGCACATCATGAAATGAAAGAATCAAAGATCAGCGGCAGCAGCAGCAGCAGTTCTTGTAACCACCAAAATCCTGGTTCAACATGTCCAGCTGCAAATGCACACCGCATAGCTCAGATATCCATGGGTTGACAGTTTCATTATCATAGAAAGGTCAGATGCCCCAATCTTCTGAGGCAAGCCTGCAGATCGAGAGAATATTAGGCTGGAGTGAGCTATTGCTGCATTGCATAGGCTGCCTGCCAGCCCATGAAGGCTTTGGCACGGCTTTCCCGTATATTCACACAGGCAACTTCTGCTCGAAGCTGCGGGGGTTGCTAATGCTGTAGTTTTGAAGGGTGTAAGGGCGCAAGTTGGGATGACTGAGGCACAATCCCCTGTGTTGCAACTTGCTCAGTTTGCTGCACCCTGCTTTTATTCGTCCCAGCACTGCATGCCATACCCCTGCTTTCTTTTCCGCACTCTACCCTGCTTTAATTACCTATACTTATACATATCGAGGCATGATCCCATACCTTACGAGAGAAGTGGTGGTACAAAGCAGCTCCCCAGCCCCCATCGCTGTCCATGCTCCGCTCTGTCAAGCTGTCCCCGAAAAGCAGACCTATGGGCCGTTGCATGACTTCTGGGACATCGTTCGCCATGACAGCTGTTCGGATGTAAGGACTAGCGAAAGGGCAGTTGCCCAAGTGGCCAGATGATGCACTGTAACCGAGGAAGAAGGCTGCTGCGAGACACACGACAGACAGACCAGGCTTCCAGCAGGCTTTGGTATCCCTACAACTATCCCTCCATGCTAGTCCTGTCATACTCTGGCTACTCTCTGCTGCTTTGTTCCACCATGATCACAGTCTACAGTGAAGCGGACGTAGGCCTCGTCAAGCCCCCATCGTGCATCCCACCTACATCAACCTGTTTGTACAACCGCGTGTTCGTCCGAGTCCTTTTGGCGTCAGGCTTGAGTCATCTAGTAGTTCACAGTCAGAAGTGTGCCTCTAGAACCCCTAGTTCACCGTGAGTCACTAGTGGCACCTCGGAGTCATGACTCATGGGTGACAATGCTAACTCACAATTAAGCTGATATCCCACTGGCTAATGCCGCTGAGCTGCTGCATGGCGCAAAGAAATTAGGGAGCTGCAAGTGGGTCATCATACTTGTTGAGAATACCCCAATGGATTGAACATTATAGGACTCACCAGCTAGCTAGGGCGCCACAAGCGGCAGCAGCTGTACCGCATCATAAAGCCTTACGTCTCTGATGAACTCTCTCGCTGTGTCTGTTCTATTCCCAAAAATACAGGGAGCCAAGCACTCTTCAGCTGCACAGTTCATTGTGCTGGCTAAGGCTGGCGACAGAAGATAGAAACAGCTGGAGACTGTAGGGGAAGCATGAGCAGTAGTGGGAGGATCCGGAGCAGCAGCATGAAAAAGGGGAGGAGAAGCAGCAGGCGAAGAAGCGAGGGCCAGGGGGGTGCTGTTGAGTGAATTGCATGCAAATCTCATGTGTTAGTTGCAAGGCTTCCAGCCACCCCTATGCTGCTGCCCCTCCGCTAGTTCTGCGGAGTGGAAGGCATTGCCGGGTCACTGTTGCTGCTTTGGAGCGAGGTTCATCCTTCTCTGTTTCCCATGGAATTTTGTGAGAAGAAAAGAAAATAGGCCTTTCCCATGTCATTTGTCATCAACTCATTCTCCTCAATATCCCTGCTGAAAACATCACCACAACTCACATCACCCTGACTTGCGGACCCAAAACAAGTCTGTCAAGTCTATCAAACTGCAAGTCAAACAACCACTCATTTCTGAAAACACGCATCTTGTGTACCAACCTTGCCAAAATATGTTGCTTTGGATAACACATGAGCTTTCTCATGTCACCTTCCCAATCGGACAACTCCTGAAATATACCTCAATCTGTTGATATGCTGGGTATTCCATAAAATGCCTTCCACCTTCAACTTTATACGCCATCCAGTTCCTACAACATACAGCTGTGTGTCCGTACAATTTCACCATCAGTTTGACGGCCAGCCACAACACTAAGTCAGTGAGACCCTACCGTAATGTAAGCCGCATGAGATCAGCCAAATGCTCTGGATTAATGCAACGATCATAATCAACATACTGTGCACGTTGTGATATACATTCAGACAAGTATCCATGCATCATAAAGAGCATAACTTACTATTTCAGAAGACACCCACGCTTGGACTTTCGGGAACTAAGCTCATCATGGACTTAGCTACCTTTCCAGTCTCATCCGGTATAGTCAGTCACCAGACTACCAGAGTATCGATTGGCCCCATCACTGTGGGGCGCCCGAGAGAACCCAAACTCGGCTCCATGGGCAACTCAAGAAGGAACACTACCATCATCAGATGACAACACTGAAACTCCTGAATGTGTTCAACCAACAGAATCCAAAACATGACTATGTTCTGAGGAAAGTGTATCATGCACATCCCCACAAGGGACTGAATCATCCTCATTCTGCCACCGCGAATGCAACCACTCAGCAACAAAACGAGCCACCAATTTCTGCTCTTGATTGATAAACTCAGGAACCTTCCCTGGTTTCCGCGTCAGGACCCTGATTGCAGAGTGACGGTACCCCAAGTGCGAGAACAACGTGTTTCCATATTTAGTTCTGATCTGTTGGTGGGCACCGACGGCACTCAAATAGAACATGGAATTTATCATGTCTTAACAGCATGGCGCGTACACCTAAGACGGCACACATGCTCATCCCTCATCCCTAGGTACTGTGGGTTGAATGCTGCCACCGTCCTGTCTCACTTGCCAAACGATGTGCTCCTGTGTGCAACCTCATCAATTGCTTAACATGTGCAAAGAGTATTCCACCTGACGGGCAAATGTACTCCTGGCATTTCAGGGGGGTAACCAGGTTCACATCGCCCGTCCTCCTCCAATTTTGGGGTAGCAAACCACCAGTCATATGTGGCAAGCTTGATCTTCGCAATTTTATCTGTTCTTGAATGGGCACCCTCAACAGACTCCCATGGCTCTTTCAGTACAAAACCCCAGGCATCTCATATTGCCGCTTCAGAGCAGAACTCCAAAGCAGCCAAAGGATACATTTTAGCTATGGCCAAACTCTCGGGCAACATCTCTTAGGGGTGGGCAAGCGGGAGCCTGGCTTTCGCTCACAATGCAAGATGCATCTGCCCCTGCGAGTCCATTAGTGCCCGAAATCAGGCACCGCTAAACGGCTATCGATGAAATATCATTAGGAGATATTATCGCGTGACTACTAGGGGTCGGATCCCGCTGCTTTCAGCCTGTTCTCGGAATTGCTCTCTCAGCGGCAGATGAACGGGCGGTGCCCCGGGCTCCGTACAGACTGTCTCGAGGTCTCCAGTTTCAGGGTTCCAGCCACGGCATTGAACAAACAGTCCAATCCGTGTGGTTGAGTCCCTGTTCACTACTAGCAATTTGTCCAAGCAAATTCAAAAGCTGACCAGCCCATGTGTTTTTGTATACCTGAGAGGAAGACCGCTGGGCCAGCTAGCATGATAGCCGCTTCCCTTACTGCAGTGCCAAGCATGCCATCTCTAGGCTCAACCCTTAGTCGTTCCCATAGATTCAGTATGGACCTCAACCAATGAACCCTTTGCCACAGGTTCCCTACACAACTCCCCGATGCAAGACAGTGGTAGAAACATTCTTTCTCAAATGGCCAAGCTCATGCAAGAACATAATCTGGATATGTTATCCCATACCTGATCAAGACTTAATCAAGATCTTCAGCCTACTGCAAAAGAGAAGGGCCCAGACCTCACCGTGACAATCAATCAATCAAAACGCAAGACCAGCTATGCCAATGGCCAAACAAACCTAGGCCACAAACACAAGGCTCCTGATCACAATCACGAAGCCACACAACCGATGGTGGATTTTCCACACACAAGCTGAGGCTAGATGCAACGGCGCGCACACCAAGGGGAACCAAACAAGACCACTAAAACCCAAAACCTGCTCCACCTCCATCACACATGGGTGGTGGGGAGGCAGCAGGATCAAGCAACACCCTGGTAGGGGCTGGAGGTGGCTCCCACCACCTAGGTACTGGTGAACCACCAGCCTCCCAGCCACTGAAAGGCACCACATGGCGCTCCACATGCTTTTCAATAGCTTGCTTAGTGCGCCTTCTACACCTCACTATCTGCTGCCTTTCCCAAGGGTGCGTAAGATCCCACAACCTCTTCCTCCAACCTCTTCCTCCAACCTCTTCCTCCAACCTCCTACTGCAAAAGAGAAGGGCCCAGATCTCACAACATTACTTCATAATTGGCTGCACAAGAGAAGAGAACATAGATTGCTTCATGGAGATTATCATTATTACATTTCATGATATGCCATAGCAATAAGTGCCATAGGCCCCGCACCTCAAGCTGTCACATGGAGATGTCCGAGATATGAGATATCTTAAAACGTTCACCATTCACCATTCATGTTAGATATATCAGAACATGGCAGCTTCAACACGAGGTGACACATGGGCTGGTACTGCTGACACCATGGGCTGGTACTGCTGACACCATGGGCTGAGTACTGCTGACACCATGGGCTGGTACTGCTGACACCATGGGCTGGTACTGCTGACACCATGGGCTGGTACTGCTGACACCATGCATTCTGAACCTGTGACATTGGGCAATGACACTAGGAAAATGTTCCTAGGACTCAGGGCCATACCAGATAACGCAGTTTGAGCAGTTGCTGGCCCACCACCGGCTTCAAAGAAACCCAACCAATGCCACAGAAAGAAAGAAAGAGCTACGCCGAACCAGCTGACGCAGGCGTAGCTCTTTCGTAATGCGTAAATTAAGGGAACCATTCCTATGGTGCACAGAGGCTACCAGTTATGGCTTCCGTAGGCACAAGCAATGCCACAAATGCATGCAACGACTTTGCCCTGGCTCATCAAACCCGCCCAGCCACCATGCACCACACCTCCTTCAAGGTGCACCTTGAATCACCCAGTTTGCTGCCGCAGCAAAATGGCTGTCACCATTACATCACTTGCATCACCCCCTGCAGTGCCAACCTCTGTCACTGTCACCTGGCAAAGCAAAATGTACCAGGTTTGGTTGCCAACTGCCCCCCGGTCAATGAAACCAGGTGCTCATTGTCAACATGATACAACACCGACTGAAGTCAATATCAAGGACACTGCACGGCTGGAAAGATGTGCTGATGTTCCATCTCATGCAAAGGCCACTACTTCATGCACAGTAACTCCATAGGGGTGGTGAAAGGACACTAGCTATTTTGCCCTGGTGCCCCACACACCCAAACACTCTCGCAACAGACTGCTATTTCGACCAACTTGGACAGCCCCATCATAATCAAAGCAGCTGCTGATCTTCAACATGTTACGACACCAATTGAAGTCATGGCAAGGTCTGATGCAATCAATCAATCAAAATGCAAAAGTAGCTATGCCAAATGTAACTGAAGACCAAGTCGCGCATACCCCCTGATGATTGAAGCCACACAACCCCATGTCAACCAAGCTCTGACTGCATAGTGCAAAGCTTCTGTGTTGTTGAGTTAACAAACTCAGGTAAAACGTCACTACCTCATATGTTAAGAGAGGCCACTGCACAGCCCTCCGAGCCATGCAGCACCCAAGCATGACTCCAACCAGTTTCTTAGTGGCGTGGGGGTGAGTAACTGAGAGAAAACGAGAGCTGAAAAGGCGAGGAACTGAGGCAACCAGACCGTAGGCGGGACTTGATACACTACCTTATAGGCCATCTATGCAAAAGGGAAGTGAAAGGGCACTAGCTTTTTCCCCATGGTGCACCATACACCCAGTGAGACACAGTCAACCAGCCCCACAACCGAAAAGTGCTGCATCAACCAACTTTGACAAAGAACAAAAGTTAACCCAAACCAACCCACGCCACAGGGTCACTTACTAGTTCTTGATACACATGCTTCACTTGCGATGACCTGCAGGGAACACCCCCAAACATTACCGGGTGCATGCATCAAAGTAGCGCTGCAAAGCCCCATATGCTTCACACATCCATCTCAGTCCCTGCAACCGCATAGACATTGCAAGCTTTTATTTTATGACTATGAGACCCCCAAACCTATTATACAACAGCTTGCGGTGTGGGGCCTATGGCACTTTTGCCATGGAACAAAACGTAGGTGACCACCGACACCTTCCTAGCAGGTACAGCTCTTATAGCCAAATACAACAGCAAAGCAGCAGCGGCAGCAATGCCATTAGCTGGTCAAGCAGTCGGGACACAGCAACTGGAAGAGCAGCACCAGCAATCCTGGCATTGGTCAATTGCGTACAGGTAGACACAGTAACATGACAGCACCCGCAAAACTAAGCAGTAGCAGCGAACCGCCACTGCTCACAGCAAAATAAACACAGCATGTTCCTAACATCACACTTTCAAGCATCAAGGATCCAATGGGAACGTTGCTGTGATGAGTATATGCTAGGCCAGGCAGCAGCTATCACAGCATGTGGCCAAACATTAGCAAGATGGGGTAAGTTTGGGTGACTGGTTTTGAATCGGAAGCTAGTTGGCCTCATCTCCCCATGCTGCTGCTGCTGCTAGTACTGGTGGAGAGCCGCAAAGCACCCAGGGCTTTCTAATGACACTTGCAGCTTCGTAGATAATACAGATAACCAAATGACCCCATCAAAGCAGGGCGCTGGTGGGGGCAGGGCCACGCAGTGTGGTGAAGTGCGCTGCATGAAACAAAGGCACTGACCCTGGCCCAGGGTGGGCATGGTTGTGGGAATCGGGTGGAATGCCCCCCACACCAATGGTACTAGCAGCACTGGATGTTCCAGGATAGCGTGCAGTCCCTTAACCCCACGCGGGAGGCCGCCTCACGAGCCTCCTTGCGTAGCTCTCTCTGTCTCTCTGGGGGCAGGGCCACCGACAAGGAGCCAGTTTAGGCTCCACCAAATGGCATCACTCAAAGCAGTCCATGTCCAAGAGTTTCACACTGGCTGCCACCACCCCTCCCATTATCTCTTGCTAGTCAATGATTGTCAGGGTTCCGAGTTCAATTTGCGTGGTCTGACCGTGACCCAGTGAACAGCAAGCCAAGCAGTTTGATACGTTGGGCTCAGGGCTGCTACTGTGCGTAGTTTTATCCTCTCTGCTAAACCCTAGTGAAGTGTTTTGCAGTCCACCCGCAAACAGTACTGCCCACCACTGTACTGGCTTTGGGATTTACAGTGTTTTTGCAGTTCAAACCACCACGGCTGTAGAAGAGTTCGATGCCCAGGCAGCGAGGAACATACTATAGCCCAACTTAGAGTACGAGGGCCAAAGTGCATCGTTCCGTGATGCCCAGCAAGATGCATTTAACAAGCCATGCCATAAAGACATTCAGCGTGAGTATGTTTCAGCGGCTTTCCTTGGATTCCCTCTTGGTTTTTACTCCTGCTGGTAAAAGTTGACACTCATAGGTTTTCTTACTTATGGGTTTCCGTTCCATTGGGAAATTCGTCTGTAGATCACAAAACGACTCTTTGTTGCGCAGTATGTAGTATACAAGCAGAGTAGGGCAGCGTTGCTGTGTGTTTCCCAAGAGAACTGGTCAGCCCCAGGCCAAGCCACCGCGAGTCAAAACAGGCACCTGCATTCCGTCAATCACTTGAGGCACTCTGGTTTCGACCCGGTGGTTACTTGTCGGAAACTTGTCGGTTACTCCCGATGACTGAGAGCGTACCATAGAGCCTTTTGCGTCCCTGTTATCGTAGATCCGTGTAGGCATATGGTGGAAATGCATCGTGCAAGGCTATCTGGTTGGAGCAGCGGGTCACGTATATCAATGCCGTCCCGGTGAGGATGCTCACATTTAAGCTGAGATTGGAGACCTGCGGCGTGCTACATCTTGCCATGCGGCCAGCATTTAAAAATAGCTTCAGCTACATCGGGTGCGTGTAGAAGCTCAGCCACAAGCACCTGCCATTGGCAAGGGCTTCTAAGCTTTCCGTAAACAGCCAAATCTGTTGGTTAGGCAAAGCATTCTCGTAATTACGTTGCTTCTTAATGCTTGCCGCGTGCTGGATCAAAGGCATTCGTATTCTTTCATGCAACCCGTGACCTGCTGATATCCACGTCATGGTGCCCAGCGCGTACCGCAGGAAGTAGGGCAGCAACCACCACAGCGCAATGGCACATCCGCAATACTTTTGACAGTTTGCATCAAGCTGAAGCACCAGAGGTACCACAGCCGCACTTTGTAGTATACGTTGCAACAGCAGCAGACGTCGACCCTTCTCACAGCAGCAGTTGCCCAGGGAGCAGCAGCAGCAGCAGCAGCAGCAGCAGCAGCAGCAGCATGAACTACAGCAGCTACAGCCACTGAACAAAAGCAACAGCATCCTTGCTGGAGGGAGGGCCTAGTCACTAAACAGCAGCAGCAGCAGCAACATTTGTAAGCGGACTGAAGGGGATCCCGCTCAGCAGCAGCAGCAGTTCTGGCAAACTCCATCCTTCCATCCTTCCTAACCTGGGCTGCTGCTGGAAGCCAATAGAGACAGTAGCAGCAGGAGCTGCAACGGTACTATCTCAGCAAGGGTTCAGCCTCTTGAAGTGTGTTATGGTTTGGCAGGCTGCATCTAGCAGCCGTCCAGGAGCTATTGCGGCACACCTGCTCATGCAGTTCTGCCTCTGGCTGATGATTTCATGGCAATGTATCGGCACTACACCACGAGCCGTATCAGGTAAAGATAATTCCAGCAGCGGCGGTTTAGGGCAGTTGACATGTATCACGTTGGATCATGCTACATCTGATCCAATTAATTGGTGTGACCATTGGGTGACTTTGAAGAGGTGACTCTGTAATCATATGTTTGGTTCTAGCTCACGTTTGAGCTTCCACTGCTGTGCTTTGTTGGTACCAACAAATTGTCGACTGATTGGATAGATGCAATTAACAATAATCAAAATTATTTATTAACAATTGGGCCAGGTGGCTTCTTAGTTCACCAAGCACTTGCATTAGGTCTTCATGTTAGGACCCAGTGCTGTGCTTGCTGTTGTGTAGGCTGTAGTCAATCACATCCAGCTGTGTTCCAGCAGCAACAGCAGCTGCAACTCAGATTGGTACAAGCCAGAAGCAATGACATGGCAGCAGCAGCAGCAGTGGGAGAAGGAGCAGCAGCAAGAGCAGCAGCAGCAGCAGCAGCACAAGCGAAAGCGACAGCAGCAGTATTAGATGAAGCCAGATCAGGAGCAGAAGCATCATCAGCACAAGGAAAAGCGGCAGCAGCAGCATTAGAAGCATTACCATCGGCCGAAAGAGCCGCAACCTCCGGGCGAACCCCTCGCCAGCTCCGCATTTCTCCCAAGCCTCCTACTACCCCCACCAAAAAGAAGGGTTCCCGGGGCCCCATAAGAATTACCCCCCTGTATCAGCTTGAGGGTTTAGGGACTTCAGCTCGTGCTGTAGTTACGCAGGCAGTAGTGCCGGGTGCCATTGCGGTGCTACGGAAATTCATTGGGGTGAAAGGAGGGGCAGGGGGGGTGGGGAAGGTGGATGGGTTTTTTGCTGATGGGCAACAGAGCTGCTTGACAAGTAGAGTGGATGGATGGCTGGCTACAGGTAAAGGGAGAGGGGAGAGGGGGGGTGGAGGTTTTAAGGGAAGGGAGGAGGGGACGGAGAGGGGTGAGGGAGGGGGGGGGGGACAGGGCATTGTGGCGAGTATCGACGGTTATGCCAAGAAATTCTGGCAGAAGTTCTGGTTATTAGGGGTGGGAAATTAGAAAAATGAGAGGGGGAATGGGAAGGCCTTGGTGAAAGGAGAAGGGGATGTAGAAGGCGGGGGCCGGGGGGAGGAAGGGAGGGGGAACAGGGCGTTGTGGCGGGTTATGTTGCTAACTACTGGTGGTTATCTGAACATTTGTGGCGGGAGTCATGTATAGGAGGGGTGGGAAATGTGGATGGGTTCTATAAGGATGGGCAGCAGAGCTGTTTGGCGTGCAGGATTAATGGTTGGCCATCTGGGAAGAGGTTAAAGGATTAGAGGGAGGGGTATTGTGAACTTTGAAGGGAGGAGTGGGCCAAGATGGGGTGCTATCTTAACACAGCCATCAAGACAGCTCTGACTATAACCAGCAAAACTTTGGTTTATGAAAATCTACAGATTCTGTGGCATCTTGCTGCTGCCAATATAGCTCTAATGCTCTGGTCACGGCCGGATATCGTCCTTTTCCTGCTGCGATTCATGGTTCAATTAGCCGACGTTTGCGACTCCACATCAGAAACTTAGGCATACATACAGCGATTTATAACCCTTGTCTTACCGGTCTCATTTTGCAGACCTCCCGCTGTCTAATCTAAAAGGCAATCTAATACATTCTGAGTGATTTGCGGTGTCTCTCTGCTGCTGATCCTGCTGCTGCTTTTGCCTTACCCACGTCCCAATGTCACCGTGATACATGTATTGCAATATGGCACCATTCACATTGTAGCCTTGGCTGTTCCAATGACTGACAACACATTGCCAGTGCCTCACATGGCTGACAACACGGCACTAACAAATCTCTAAGTGTGTACAAGAGTGCCAGACATGCCCAATGTTGTTGGTGTTGCTGCTTCCAATACTGACCTCCTGCTCTATCTGACCTCCAAGGCAATCTGATGAATTCTTCTTTATTCAGCCATTGCCTCTGTGTTGCATACTAAGAACCTTCCTTTTGCCAGGGTTTTTCTATGCATAACATTACCATCTTCACGCAAACAAAATTTCTCGTTGTTTTTTGTTCATTTTTGCTGTCTCTTGCTGCTGCAGGATCTCTTGCTGCTTCCACCATTGACCTCCTGCTCAATCTAATCGCAAAGGCAACCTGATACATTCTGATTAATCTCCCTTTCTGTCTGCTGCTTCTGTTCTCTTGTTGCTGCAGGTGCTCTTGCTGCTTCCCCTACCGACCTTGTCCTGTACATCACCTCTACCTCAGACGTGTGCTTAGACAACATGGTGGCAGTGGCAACTTCATGTGATGTGCACCCACAGACTAAAAGACCCATTTTAGGGGCTCTCAACATATGCCCTGGGGCCCTAAACCCTAAGGGAGGGTTTAGAGGGGGTGGTGATGAGGTTTCTAGGGTGGTGGAATTGGTGGTACATGAGATGATTCATGTGCTGGTGAGAAGGGGGGGTTTAGGGGGTTTAGGGGGGGGGTCATAAAACTAAAGGGGGTTTATGGGGTTGAGGGTCTTGGAGGTTTCTGGTAGGGGTGCAAGACGTCTGTGGGCTGCAAAGTAATATCCCATAGCAAAAGTGCCATAGGTCCTGCACCTCAAGCTGTGACAAAACACAGCGAGGTGGAACAAGATACTTGATGAGGGACGGTTATAATGCTGGCTGCTTGTGCCCTGGCCTGCACATAGTTATCATTTTAATAATTGTAATAGTCATAATGCCCATTCTTTGGGCTTTGATCACTTGGTACGCAACCTTAAATACGAGAGAAGGAAGCAAGGACGGAGGGAGGCCTAAACCCTAGGTCCTGAGAAAGTGGAAGCCAGGATGATCTATGCCCTGGTGCCCTAATCCTTTTCCTGTGGAATGTGCAGGGTTTTGGTACCACACACCTCCAAGACTGGAGGGGTCCCGATGGTAAACCCTACCAGCAGCAGCAGCAGCTTAAACCCCAGCCTGGTGCCCCTAAACCCCAACAAAGTTTTAGCAGTGCTGTTATGGGGGGAATTGCGGGGGTGATCTCAACAGATATCCCAAATGTGGTGGTTAGTGGGGTGCCGCCCCGCCCGTTTCTATCCACACCCAAGGTCACCCAGGTGAGTGGGATGGGTGACATCGGGTGATGCCAGGTGATAAAACACGATTGTATTGTGTTAGTGCCAGCACAGGAGTTTTGTCAACCCTTTATAGCAAAGTCATTCATGCCGAGGGGCCAGGCAGCTTTACATGTTCTAGGAATCGGGTGGAATCATACAAACCAACTGAAAGACAAGCAAGGGTGTGGCCGCACAAAAGGCAGCTAAGTCAAAAGGACCAAACACAAGGGGTTCGAGATCACCCCCGTAACATGTGTCAGGCTCTATAGCAGTTTGGGGTTAGTTTGATAGATGTAAAGTGACGTTACATGAGTTTCACTTTGGCCATTTCAACTTCAACTCATTCCGCCATGTAGTACACAACTTTTTATTTTATTTTTATTCTTTTTTTTAATATTTATACTTTTATTTATATTGAATTACTGTGACAAACCAAGTATCTAGTCATGTGGTTAGGACTGCTGTGTAATACTGTTCTTAGGATCAAGCTCTGCCTCTTTCTTTCCCAGATAAACACCCCCACCGTTATATGTGTCACTTTTGTATAGCCTTTAGAAGTGTAATCACTCTTTGTATCTTTGCCTCAGTGCCGGAGTATGCAGGCGGCCCGGGTAAGTAAACTTGTGTCAACTGTAGAATTTTTTCATTTTTTCATTTTTCCAGGTAGCTCGGGAGTATTTTAAGTGCCCAAGCCTTCCAGGGGCTCCTTTGGAAAATGAGGGACCAGGCTTCTCATCTCTGAGTCACTTTGAGTACAGCATGCTACAGGTGAGGCCAAAGAGGACCAAGGGGCTGAGGGGGTTTGGGCTCTAGCTGGTGACGTAGGCAGGATGGAAATCCCTTATGTTTAAGAGAGTACACGGCACAGGCCATTGTGTACCACCCGCAACATGACTTCAACCGACAATCGGGCTCGCTTTCGCCTTTTGTATGGTGGTTTAGCGATTGCACTATACGTCCTTTGTAACCATTTTGTTAGCTTGTTGAGAATTATGGTACCATGTACTTATGCCCCAAACCCTAAACCCCAACTCTTGTAATTGTAGGGTGAGTTGATGTTGTCTGCCTGGCCCCTCATTCCTTCTAGGGGGAGGATGAGCACTTTTACATTAGCAGCGCTGGAAGATATGGGGTGGTGAGAGGGGTGGTGGTGGTGAGAGAGGGGGGGTTGCGGGGTAGAGGGGGGGATCAGAAAGACTTAGCACTTTTACACTAGCTCTAGAAGATACGGGATGGTGAGAGGGGGGGTGGTGGTGAGAGAGGGGGGGATGCGGGGTAGAGGGGGGGATCAGAAAGACTTAGCATTTTTACACTAGCAGCTCTGGAGGATACGGGGTGGTGAGTTTGGGGGGGGATCTGGGGTAAAGAGGTGGTGCGAGGGCTGTGGGGAAGGAGGGCGGGATAAAGGGTAAAGGGATGGCGAGAGGGAGGGGGGGAGCTGCGAAAGAGGTGCGGGGGCGCTGGCACACTGGGGTGCATTCTCACAATGCTGGTAGGCATGGTGTGAAGGTTTTGAAGACTCAGGGTTTTGGAGTTCAGTGTTCAGCATAGGCAATGCTCTTAACGCTGAATGCCTGCCTGCCTGCCCGCTTGCACACTAACATTCAGGATTTTAGGGTCTCCAGCCATCCTCCTTAAGGTAAAAGACCTTGATTCCTAAGCATGCCATGAACAGGTACAATGTCACTTGGTTCGCCCGTGCTTTTGTGACGCTGCAGGGGGACTAGGGCTTAAGGAGTTAGGGTTTGAAAACTTTAGTAGGTTCTAGGGTTAGGAGTCAGGAACGCCCTAAACCCTAACCTGTATCCCACCGTCAAGTTAGTTATGCGTGCCTGCCTCTCCCAGGTACAGCTTAGATTATTAACTTGTGTTACAAATTATTGAGCATACAGCAAAATAGCGGTTGAATTTTTATTACAAAGCTGATGGTATTCCCTTATCCTGTTTTCCCAGGTATCATGTGGATTATTCCTATGCTCAGGAGTTGCAATGGGGTCGTGGTGCTGGTTGTGATTTTGTACTGCGGGGGTGTGAGCACTACATGGCACACCACCACCAGCAGCAGTACTACTGTAAACAGCAACAGCAGCAGCAGCAAAAGGGAAAACCTGGGCGCCAAGGTGGGTGGGTGGGGGCGGGGGTAATTCATAACTGGCAGCATTTGAGTGAAAAAATAGCTGTATGTAAGCTGGATAATGTTGGTTATAACTGAGGTGTTCTTGGGTTGAAAGGGAGATAGCATCCAGACAGCAGGACTGCATTGTGATATTGTAAGCACTACATGTCCAAGCACCCCCAGCAGCAGCAGCACTGAGGCGGTGCTGGTCAGGCCCTAGACCAAAGGAAAAAAAACATTGACTTGCAAATGTGAACTCGGAGATTGGGTACAGGTAATCAAAGCAGGGGAGAGTGATGCAACATGAAAAGCAGGGTCTGTCATGCAGTGCTGGAACAAATAAAGCAGGGTGCAGCGAACAAAGCAGGTTGCAGGTTGTGAACTGGATTTTATGTTTTACCTTGCTGACCTGTCAATCAATCAAAACGCAAGACCAGCAATGCCAATGGCCAAACAAACCTAGGCCACAAACACAAGGCTCCTGATCACAATCACGAAGCCACACAACCGATGGTGGATTTGCCACACACAAGCTGAGGCTAGATGCAACGGCGTGCACACCAAGGGGAAACAAACACCACCACTAAAACCCAAAACCTGCTCCACTTCCATCACACATGGGTGGCGGGGAGGCAGCAGGATCAAGCACCACCCTAGTAGGGGCTGGAGGTGGCTCCCACCACCTAGGTACTGGTGAACCACCATCCTCCCAGCCACTGAAAGGCACCACATAGCGCTCCACATGCTTATCAATAGCTTGCTTAGTGCGCCTTCTACACCTCACTAACCGTTGGCTTTCCCAAGGGTGCGTAAGATCCCACAACCTCTTCCTCCAAGCACTGACCTGGAGTGCCCAATTACATGTGGGATGGCTTTGTGAATTGCACGTTTCCATGCGCCCCCATAATGATCTGAGATCTGCTTATAAGATCTGCCTTGCCTCTTGTCAATGGTGCACTGCTTGTGAGCAGAAAGAAGGAGCCCAGCCCCAGACGGTTCAATGCTGAAACCTGTGTGTGCTCACTGTGCCGCCTCGCTATCCAAGATCTAAGCAATTACCTAATTCTGCTCCTGCCTTGTCCTCCTTCCCTCTATTTGCTACAGCCACTACCCATTGCTCCCCTGATCATAAAAGCTGGGGGGTGTGCCGGGACAGCGCCTTTGGTGATGGCTGTAGCATGGTGGGCGTACCGCACACCCCAGCAGTACAAGACAGCAGCAGTACAAGCAGTAGCAATGCTTTGCTGGTGTCCAAGCAGAGTGCTACAGCCCCTGTTGGCACCTGGGGGGTATGTAGCGAGCAGCACCAGCAGCAGCAGCTACAACCATCAGAGCGGATGCTACAGCCACAGCTTGGAAGTCAATATGGTCAACCGTATGATGTCTGCTACAACTTTGGTCAAATATCGGTCAAAGGTGGGCGTTCAGGAGGTGCTAATGCTGTTTGTGTAAACAAACCTGGGGGTTTGACCAAGACGGTCGACCCAGTCAAAGGTGCGGTCAAACGTGGGTCAAGAGGGTTACTGGCTGTAGCTCCAACAGCAGCAGTCACAGCAAAGAAGAGCAGCTGTAGCAATCTTGGGTCCGCGTGTTTCCAAACGACCTGCGACAGGCAGAAGGGTCACTTGTATGTCACTCTCTTCCCGTCACCGGGTGATGCCAAAGGAGTGAGACTGGTGTGTCCAGGTGGCACCAGCATAGACCTGGCACGTCACTTGAAACGGTGGTTCATATCTGGAACCCTGCAGTGCCCTGAAAACCCTAAGGAACTATGTGGGGAGCTTTTAGGGTGTGGGCCCTGCAAAACCCCTGGGGGTTACTGCATGGAGGGAAAATGCTACTGCCAAATGGACTACGTGGGCAAGGGCTGTAGCACCAGTGTAGTGCCAAAGCTATAGCAAACTACTATCAGCTAAGTCGGTTGTGAAAGCATGGATTCGGTTTTGGTGCACAGCATCAACAAAACCAGGATGCCCTGTTCATCTGTGACAGTGGCCATGGCTATTCTTTACATTCCATGATATGCCATAGCAAAAGTGCCATAAGCCCCGCATCTCAAGCTGTCACAAAAAACAGCATGGCGGTACAGAATACGGGTTGTCTTCTGATTGCTATGCCTTATCTGCTAGTGCCAGCAAATGCTATTAGGATCTTTTGTCGCAACGGCGGTGTCTTACTTGTTAAGGCTGAATCCTGGCAGCTATGCAGCAGTAGCCGCAGGGTTAAATCTTTATGGATCTGATTAGATTACTCCATCATATGCTCAGCTGCTGGTTACTGGTGGCCAATTACATGGCTTCAAGGCAGGGCTCTGATGTAGGGCTAGGCTGCAATGAAGGTTTAGGGGTTCAGGGCTGAAGTACGGCTAGCTCGCAATGGAGGTTTAGGGGGTAAATGACGTTGTTAAGAGAGACCACTGCACAGCCCTCCGGGCCATGCAGCACTTAAGCATGACGCCAACCAGTTTGTTAGGGGTGTGGGGTGGTGAGTAAGTAAAAGACTTTGCAATAGATATGTGCCATATTGTCCGTCAATGAGTCAGCGCAATGCCTTGCTGTGGCAAAATTGTTTTGGGGTGCTTTGAGGCCACAAAAAGCATCAATTACGCAATGAACTTCATCCCTCCTCTCCCTTGGGCCCATTAGTAAGTGTCCACCCTCCTTCCATGCGTTACCACCTCTGTTTCTATTTAGGGTGATTGTGCCAAGTGCACATGGTAGATCGAAAGCCGAGCTGAGCTGAGCTAGGCTGAGCAAAGTTCAATTCCTGCTATGTAATGCCATTCTCTGTTCTACCTAGAGTTCAACACGAAACTGCACATGGGCAAGCAGGGACCTCCAATAGATGGGTTTAGAGGACTCAGTCATTAGGATTCTTGCAAAGCCGGTATGCGGCAAGTACATCTTGGTCCACTTGGTAATTGGTACTACCGATACGGGTGACTTTGTTTGTGGTTTGGCTCCTTTTGTGTTCCTCCTTGGCATGCTGGCCTTGCATGGAGTACAAGTAGCACACTATCTGCCTGATAGAGTGTGTCAGTAGCTACTGGTTTTGTGTTGGTCCTTTCGCCATCTCTGTGGTGTTTCCTTTTCCGATGAGTAGCGAAATGGGGCTTGACCCCGGTGTGTTTGGTCGTTTCGACCTAGCTGCCTTGGTGCAGCCACAGCTTAAATTTTTGCTTGTTGTTTGTTCTGCCAGAAGTAGGGCCCGCAATGCAATGGATGTGATTACTTGAACGTAGCAATTAAATCACCCCTACATCACCCCTGGGGAAGGCTAAACCCCAGTGACTTGCAAACCTTATACCCTAGCATTTGTGCAGTGAGCGGCCATACACCATGATGTGGTCTCGGCAGATGGGCTTGCAAATAAGATGTAGTCGAGTAACACACACATGAAGGTGAACATCTCTGTCAATCGATGCCTCATCTACACTGGGGTTCTCTTTTCGTCCACAGCTTAGGGTTTAGGGTTGGGTCCGGGTTTAGGGTAATGAGCTAATTCTCAGTTGTGCACGGCCATGCCAGTATCAGCTTTGTCAACAACCTCTCACTGGTGATGGGGTCGCTTGTGGTGGGCTATGCGGAGCCGGCTTCCATGACTTGATTAGTTGTGATTATTTGTGACCATGGCCGGATGAGAATGTGATGGGGTGCTATGGACTTCCATAGCCGGCAAGTAAGAGAACCCAGGGTTATCTGAACATATGCTTGTACCATGCAAGGCGTTCTGCACTCTTTGGACGTGGATAGTTTGGAGGGTCACCTGCTGCGGGTACTATATATAGCTATCTACATGGCTGACTTAGAAGCGATGCGAGCCGAGCTGCTTCTGGCCATTCCGATGGGAAAGGTCATCCGCATGTTGCACGCATACACAGAAATTACTGTTTAGTTATCCCGGACTGAAAACATGCAGTTGAAGAAGGGGATGGGCAGAAGTGTAGCGGACTAGCAACTAGTAAATGTTTGTTTGTTGGTTATCCCTAGAGGGCATCCGCTTGGGGCCAATGAATGTTCATAGGGCCAAAAGGGAGGGAGTGAAGGGGGGGAGGGGGCAAAAGGGGGTCATGTGTAGCAAATGGAGGAACAGCAGAGACTGACATGTGTTTGGGTTGATGCCACAGCCATAGTGGCCTTGAAACAAGTTCACCTGTGCTGGAAGTAGCTATGCAAGGACCTAGCCAAGATGATTGAACGTATCTGGTTGTGAAAAGTAAGTATCTTGGAGCTAATTATACATGCATTCTGCTGTCGGAGGTTGGGTACATGTAATCAAAGCAGGGGAGAGTGTCCTCCATGTGGCCCTGAAAAGTAATCAGGTGAGGGCTGTCAAGATGTCATACATTTATATGTGAAGTTCGGGAGCTGTAGACAGCAGTCTAGGGACTAATAGTGTTGTTTTGCTGTTTATAATATGTGTCTCGGTATTGATATTACATTTCATGAAATGCCATAGCAAAAAGTGCCATATATAGGCCGCGCACCTCAAGCTGTCACAAAGTGTTTGATATATCCCGGTTGAAAACCCGGTTGGAGTCATGCTTGGGTGCTGCACGGCCCAGAGGGCAGTGCAGTGGTCTCTCTTAACAAAGTGTTTGACATGAATGACGAATGAAGAGACAAGACTCACAGGAGTAAGCCAAGGTGAATTGCTGCTGATGCATGTTGTTGAGGTCTCGTGCAGAGACAGGAAATCGATGACTGTTGGTGTGGAGTGCAATCACTCACCTTCAGAGACCAAGGATAGCTCTTTAAGTAGCTGGCAGCATATGTCAACTGACATGGGGCTGCTGCTTCTGCGACTATGTGCTCAGGTTGGGCATTCGCGCAGTGAGTGGTACAGGCATCACCTGTGTAATTTGGACTGTGTCGCGCACTGACTGTCAGCTCCTCGTTTCATCGCGGCTGCTTTTGCCGTAAGGGCACTTGTGGTGATGAGTGCTTACTGAGTTGGATATTTCCATGCTGCCGCTATTAAAATTATTTATCCAACCTGCCTGCCTCTTGTCGACGGTGCACCACTTGTGAGCAAAGGAGGAGCTCTGCCCCAGACGATTTGCTTACTATGGTATTGAGGGGGGATTGTTGTGTTCTTCTACAGCCAAGATTGATAAGACAGGTTGGCAACCACATTCATGTCGGAGATGTCACGCTGTTGTCTGGAAATTTCGTGCTACAAGCCAGCGCCACGGTGCAAAAGTTGCCACGGTGGCCTATTTGAGATCTGCTGGTGTACAGGTGAGAGACCATCACCAGTTTGCAATGAGTGCAGGTGCGAAGGGTCGCCTTAGCCTGAAAGACCGATCGCTGTCGGTTTCCATGACACAGGGAATCCATGAAACAGGGAAAGAGCTCGCGATGGGAGCGGGAATTGATGTGTGTCGGTGCGGGAATATGAAGGGTCGGGCGGGGGTCTTACCCAGGTCTTTGTGTGAAGAGTTGTTGAGCGGACAGGGCGCTGCAGGCAGGGCATGGATGAAAACGCTCTGCGACCTACAGACGTTTCGATTTGTTGTTGCCACGTTCCTTACAGTCGGGGTTGGTGTGCAGTGGTTGGCGAAGCTCATCCGAAGAACTGGTGAATACTTGCAAAGCGTGTGACCTGCAATTGACATTTCAATAAACCGGGCCTTAGGTCTTCGGATTGCAAGGTGAGCTGCTCACATCGTGGTCATTCCGAGCGTCTCCTCGCAGCCCCCCCTGGCGCGCCTTCATGAACCAAGGGGTTTTCCGCTAGGGCATTCTGTGATGCCCTGTCCTCATTGCAATAATGATGCGTTGCCCTAGGATAATAGGGCGCTTCAAGCGGCCTCGATGCCCTTATCAAGCATGTCACTCTGAGCCAGGGATGGCTCCAAGTGTCTGACAGCCTATGGCAGCGTGGTCTGATGTTCGCGCTGATCGGCCCTATGGAAAGTGGGATTCAGCCACATATATCGTAGCTAGAGATCTTCATGCCAGCGACTAGCAGCCCGCGAGATCTTACGGGAGCAGTCTCCATGGCAGCGAAGAACGTTTGGGGTGGCATATGCACTCACATGCTTAGCGACCGCTCTAACTTGCTTGCTCCACTGTATAGAGCATTTCTATGCCATAGCCGCGGCCATTACTCGGCGGGACAAAAGTTCTAACGTTCTTATTTGCACCACCTCTGCAGGTACTCAGAATTGGTGGCATTCTTAGCTAGGGCAAACAGAGTATCTGTCCTCGCTACCGCAATTTCAGAACGCCCGGCAAATCTACAACTTGTCCTGCCCAGCAATAAAGCATTAGGCAACAACCAGTGTTGCCCCCAATGGATGCTCTACAGCTTTTCAGGCTTTGAACCAGTAAATCATTAGGGTCAGTAGTTTAAATCCCAGTGATAAGCACCAGCAGCACTAGCAGAAATCTGCTGCTGTGAATGCAGCGAGGCTTCCAAGAGCAGCAGCAGCAGATCCAGGACTAGAGGCAGCACAGCCACTTCTCACAACAGTATACAGCAGCCTTCACAGGCTCGTGGGAAGGCAATGCCTCATGGGCACCTAGCCCTGGTACACTAGCTGCAGCCCCTGTAGCAACGGCAGCAGCAACAGGTACAACTACATCTTCCCCCTGCTGCACAGCTTTTCCCATGATGAATGACCAACAGCACCAGCAGCAGCAGCCGCAGCAGATGTTTGCAGACACTCTGCAGGACATCTTCATGCTTGAAGACAGAGGGAGGGAGGGGTGGGACACCAGCAATAAGTCCTGCATGCTACAAGCAGCCATGCGAGGGCCTGCTAGCGACCCGGCTCCTTGTCACTTCATAAGTAGCCCCTCTCCCTTAGGAGGCGGCCCTGATAGCTTACTACATTTCTCAGCTCCCATGGAGACCTCATCCCTAGCAGCAGCAGCGGCAGCTGGAGATCAGGAGGGTTTAAGTTTAATCCCCGTGTCTGTACCCTTCTCCGCACCCCAGCTGACTGAGCAGCAGCAGCAGCAGCCTAGCAGCAGTACGCAAGTAATAGGGGATGTGCCTGGGGACTCTTTTGCTGATCTATTGCCTGGGCCTTCCCCCTTGGCACGCCTGACGGGACTTCAAGGCAGTTTTGGGGCTTATTTTCCGCTGGAAACAAGTGGGGATGTCACATGGGACCCGGGCTTATTAGATCCAGTGGTGGAGCTTCCTGGGAGCTCTGTTCCGCTAGTGAATGGTTTAGGAGGGTTGCAGGATGGGTTGGGGGTTCTGGGGGTTGTTGGGTACATGGAGAGGGATTCGTTATCCCCTGCAGTGGAGGGGATGGGGCATGGGGTAGGTGGTGGGGGGATGAGGGGGAAACAGATGGACATTGGGGGAGCAGATATGCAGCACCAGCAGCAGCAAGGGCAGCCGCAGCAGCATGAAAGAAAACGGCGGCGGGATGTGGGTGGTGATGGGCTCAGTTACAAGGAGCAGCAGCAGCAGCATGGGCAAGGGAATCAGGCAGGTGACAGTAGCCAGCCCCAGTTGCAGCAGACAGGGCGGCAAAGGCACCGCTCGGTGCGATTGCAGGCTTTGTGCGAGGAGGGCAATGCCACGACGACAGCAGCAGCAGCAGAGGGAGGTGTTAGTCCGGAAGGTGGGGGCAGCGGCAGCAAGAAGACCGTGCGGCAGTCCAAGAGACAGAAGGAGGAGGCAATGCAGCAGCAACAGCAGCGGGTCAGGACTCCAGCATTGCCATGCAAGCAGGGGGATGAGAATGTGGCTTGGGGAGGTGGAGCAGCAGCAGGAGCAGCAGGAGTGGGGGGTAAGGGGAGTGCGAGTGACATTGAGGTGGGAGGGGCAGTTGCAGCACCGGGTGGTGACATGGGCTTTGGGGCGGTACAGCGGCGGTCGCGTGCGGTACAGAGGAAGAGGAGGTACAGCTATTTGGGTTGTGCTGATGAGGTAATTGGGAAGGGGGGGGGGTTCTTTCCCATTGGATTTGTGGATTGCAAAGCTATCCTAGCATCGGATCCAATATGTTGGATGGCTTATATGGTTGCATGGTCTTGGGAATGTATGGGGTGTGGGAATGCGTATGGGCACAGTATCATTGCTATGAGTTATCCAAGTTTGAACGTTGGAAATTAGATAGATGAGCAGAAATCATGTGCATGTTGTGCATGTTGTTTTGCTTGAGACGAGGTGCACTGGTTTTCTGGTCTTCTGGTGATAAACTTGGGAAAGGGATGTTATTATTGCATTTCATGATATGCCATAGCAATAAGTGCCATAGGCCCCGCACCTCAAGCTGTCACAAAGAACAGCGAGGTGGAAAGGGATACAGGGGAAGGGGAGTTTGATACCTGTCAGCTGCTCTCAGGCGTATTCTGTTCCACCTTGCTGTTCTTGTAATGGCTGGAGGTGCGGGGCCTAAAGCTAAAAAAAACACGTTAAAAAAAGGTGTTAAAAAACAATTTGCTAATGGCAAGTTTTCAATTTTGCTATGGCATATTATAAATTGTAATAGTAATGCTCTCATATGTTATGAGGGAGAGGGAATTTTGGGGCAGGGAACAGCACAGTGCTGGTGATTTAGTTTAGCTGTATGGTGTTTCTTGTCATGTAGCATGCAGGTGTGGATGCAAAGGGGCACATCAGCCATGGGCAGCCCCCACCCCTTTGTCACTGCATGTCCCTTGCCATAAACCCTTGATAACCCCCCCCCCCCTAATACAAGGAGCAATGCTTGGTTCAAGCCCCATGCACCCATAGGCATGCACCCTGCTTGCACTCAGCATCTGCCACACCCCATCTCTCTGCATTTACTTTTTAATCGCCTTAGATCTATATTGACTTGCTACAGCCTGCCCTGGCCAGACCAATCCAAAATGTGCAGCCATGTGTTTGGTGGCAACACTTATCCACCATTCACCCTCCACCAATCCACCATGGATTCTGTGGCTTCGTGCTTGTGATCAGGAGCTTTGTGTTTATGGCCTAGGTTTGTTTGGCCATTGGCATAGCTGGTCTTGCGTTTTGATTGATTATTTCATTGGTGGCATCATCCGCACACCATTTTCCATTACTGCACGCAGCATCTCTACATTCAGCAATATCTTGTTGCATGCACTTCCCAGCGGAGCCTGAGGCGAAGTAGCATGCTCATTTAGATTAAGAATCTTCCAATCAATCAAGCAATCAATCAATCAAAACGCAAGACCAGCTATGTCAATGACCAAACAGACCTAGGCCAAAAACACAAGGCTCCTGATTCCAATGAATACTGGTTTACTGATATTGATTCTTTGTACTGCATGTGTTACTGCATATGCAGGCCCCTGGACTACCTGGCAGTGGCGACCAGCACCAAGCAACAGCTGCAGCAAGCATATCCGGCGGTAGCATAGTTGATTCTGGTGACAAAGCAGTAGCAGGAGTGGCTGTAGCCGAAACCATCAGCACAGGTACCGTCAGCGGCCATAGCGGGGCGGGAGGGGGAGCTAAGGGGCTACGAGAAAGGCTTCGTGCAGGGCGGGGTCGAGCAGCAGCAGCAGCAGACGGGGAAGATGAGGAAGAGCCGCATGAGGAGCAGCTACTATTGGAGTCAGAGCCGCAGCAGCGGCACCAGGGGGGAGGGAAGGGGAAGAGGGGTGGGAGCAGAAAAGGGAGAGGAGGGAAGGCGGGTAGGGGTGCTAGAGGCGGTCCAGCAGCAGGTGCAGGGAAAGAGGAGGTGGCACCAAAGCGGACATCCCCACGAGGTGGCAAAGCAGCAGCAGCAGCAGCTAGTCAAGCTACCCCGGCAAGCTCTTGTGGTTTGAGCAATGGGGGTTATGGGGTGCCTGGCTGTAGCTCCGCAGTATGTAACAGCGATGGGGGGTTTGTTGCGGCAGCAGAGGCTGGTCGTGCTGCTGCTGGTGGTGGTCCTGTTGCTGCTGTTGGGGCTTTTGGTGGGGGAGCCGCTGCAATGGAAACACAGCAGGCTCAGCTGAAGACCATGCCTATGCAGCAGTTGCTATTGGTGCTGCAGGCGGTGGATAAAAAGGTGCAACAGCAAACGGCAGCGGGGGGAGGGGTGGGGTTTGGTGCTTTACAGTCTGCTGCAGCAGCGGTGGGACAGCAGCAGCAGCGGCATAAGTTGTCGGATCTGCTGCGGTTGAAGCAGCATCTGCTACGGGAGCTTCTTTTGAGGAAGCAGCAGCAGCAGCAAGAGGCGACGGAGGCGGCAGCAGCGGCGGCAGCAGCAGTAACGGCTGCGCTTGTGAATGGGAGTAGTGTGCATCCTGCGGGTGGCGCTTTTGGGGCTAGTCCTGGCTTGAACGGTGGGAACTCTGGTGATCAGTGTGGGATGTTTGGGCCTCGGATAATGCAGCAGCAGCAGCAGGAGTCTGTTGCGTTAACGGCGCAGCAGCAGCAGCAACGGGAGCTTTTAGGGGTGGATAGGGCAGCCATAGTGGCGGGTGCGGCAGCGGGGGCTGCTGCTGCTGCGGCTGCTGGAACGCTTGGAGGAGGGGTCGAAGCCAGCAGCAGCAGCATTCCAGTGGATTGGTCTTTAGCAGCAGATTTAGTGACTGGCAAGGGTTTAAAGCAGCCTGTGGATAGTGTAGAGGGGTTGCAGGGGGATGGGGTAGTAGTTCCCGCTACTGCTGCTGCTGGTGCCGGCAGTGCAGTCACTGCAGGTAATGGGGGTGGTGTCGGACTGCCGTCACTGGCACCGTCACCGGTAGCACCGGCCGTGAGTGTCCCGGTGACTCCGAGTGACGCTCTTGGTGCCATTGGTGCCGCAGGCGGGGCCTCAGAGCTGCGTGATCCAGCTGATGATGGTGATGGGGTTTATGCCGAGGTTGATGATTTTTTGGTAGGGTTTTATTCCTTTGAGGCTGATCCTGAGAGTGGTTGGGTCCCGGTGGCTAAAGCAGAGGAGCAGGTTGGGGAACCCTTACCTTCGCCGTTGGAGCAGCAGCAGCAGCAGCCGTTGCAGCAGCAGGAGTTGTCACTATTGGGAGATGCTGGGGCTGGTGCTGCTGCTGCTGCTGCTCCTGTGGCTGCTACCACCGCTGGGATTGACAGCAGTAGCTTTGAACAGCAGCAGCAAGAGCAGCAGCAGCTGCTACTGCCGTTGAAAAACCAGCGCAACCTGGTGGCAAAAGCTGCGGTTTTAGCCCAAGGGAGTAGCTACAACCCTTTTGACCCAAATAGCAGGTTGGATGGTGGTGGAGGTTTGGGAGGAGGGGGAAGGGGAGGGAATGGGCTTTGGGGTTTAGCGCGAGGAGGAGGGGTGGGGAATGACGGGGGCATGGGGACGGCGGTTGCTGCTGTTCCAGCTCCGGATAGCCCCTGGAATCTGGGTGGGCAGGAGTATCAGGGTTCAGAGGGCATGGGACAGCTACAGCCTGCTGAAACCCAGGGAGAAGCAGTAGCAGCAGTAGCAGAAGCAGGAGGTGCGACTGTAGCATTAGGTGGTGCGCCGTGGGCTGCCGATGTTGGTACTCAGCAGCAGCAGCAGCAACCGCTGTCGTCTGGGGATCTGCAAGGGGATATGCTGGGGGCAAGGCTAGCTGGGACAGACCGCCAGAGTTTGGTGGCTCTTCGGCAGATGCAGATTGCTCAATGCATGCAGCAGTATCAGCAGCAGCAGGGGCACGTGATGAAATCCCTGCAATCCCAGTCACCACCGGCACCACAGCAGCAGCAGCAGCAGCCAAGTGTAAGCCAAGGCCAGGGAGAAGGAGGGACAGGAGCGGCGGAGGGTCCTGCGAGGGTTGGGAGCAGCAGCGGCTGCCCGGATGTCGCAGCGGGAGGGAGTGGCGGGGGTGGGGCCACTATCATGGCTCCTCCTGCTGCTGGTAGTGGCTCTGCTTCCCCACAACAACAGCAAGCACATCAGCAGCAGCAGGGTCAGCAAGGGGCTACTGGAAATCCAAATATTACTGCTACTGCTACAGCTGTTGATATTAGCCGTATTGCTACGGCAGACAGCAGTACGCTACCGCCGGTGGCAGGTTTGGAGGTGCCGATCCATGGGGGGTTTGGTTCTCCGGATGCGGGTGCTTCTACTAGTGTCTCTGGCACTGTTGGCGGGTGTGGTGGGTATGGTTTCGGGGCTGAAGCTGTAGCGGGGGGTGGTGCTGGTGCTACTGCTGGTGCCGGGGGTGGTGCCACTGCTTCTGGTGGGGACGCGCCACGGCCGGCTAACAGCAGCTGCAGTCAGACGATACGTAATAAGAGGAAATCAAAGGTGGTGTTGCTGAAAGAGGTAAAAGACGAGTTGCAGCAGCAGCAGCAGCAGCAGCGGGGGTCACCAGGAACCGTGAGTGAGCAAGGAGTAGCAGGAGGAGATGTGGTGGGGGAGATGGGGGAGCAGCAGCAGCAGGCAGCATCGGCAGCAGCAATACAGCAGCAGCAGGAGAGACTGCTACAGCAACTCACGCCGCTACTGCAAATGCAAGCAGCTGCAGCAGCGGCAGGCAGGGGGGTGGCGGGAGGGATCCAGGGTCTACTTGCAGGTGGAGCAGCTACGGCGGCAGTTACAGCAAGTGCTGCTGCTGCTGGTTCTGATGGTGGTGGTGGTGCGATAGGAAGTGCTGGTACTGCTGCTGGTGGTAGTGGTGGTAGTGGTGGTGGGATGGGAGCAACAGCAGCTGCGGGCGGTTTGGGAGGGGCGGGAGCAGCCATGCAAAGTCTTACACAAGTACAGAAGCTGCTATTGCAGCGGCTGCTGCAGCAGCGAGGGAACCCGGCTGGTAGTGTGGCCGTGCCAGGAAGTAGCGGCAGTAGCGTAGGGGTTGGGGCGGGGGCTACTGCCAATGCGGGGGCAGCAGTAGCAGCAGCATCTGGGGGAGGGCCAGGTGGGATTAAGCTACGGCCGTCACTAGGTGGTAATTTTGCAGTGATGGGGCAGAATCTGCTACAGCTTCTCCAGATGCAGCAGCAGGCAGTAGCGGCAGAGGCTACGGCAGTAGCAGCAGGGGGAGGAGAGGGAGGGAGTGGGAGCAATGTCAGCGGCGGCACGGCTGGGGGGACGGAAAACGGGAAGGCGTTGCATCCCCAAGGGATGAAAGCTCTAGCAGCGCTCTCGGCCCTTCGGCAGAGGTTAGCAAACATAACAGATGCGGAGCATTTTGATGCTGTGTTTTGCGCAGCAGCCGGGACGCAAGGGAAGGAACTGCTAGGTGCAATGGCTGCAGCAAAAGGGGCAGGTGGGGCGGGAGCAGTAGCAGCTGGTGCGGATGGTTTTGGGCAGTTGCTACAGGGCCTGCCCCCACAAGGAGACAGGGCTATAGCAGCAGCGGGGCGAGCGGCAGTAGCAGGTAGGCAGCAGCGACAGCAGCAGCAGTTGTCCCCTGGGCTGCCTCCGCTGCAGCCCCCGCAGGAGGGGTTGGGAGCGGTTTCGGGGCCGGTAGGAAGAGGGTCTGGCGGGTCAGGTTTACCCCCTTTGCCGCCATCTGTGTTAGATGCTGTGCTCAAGCAGCTGCGGTTTGCTGCTGCTACAAATGCTGCTGTCAACCCTGCTGCTGCTTTCGCTGCGGATGCCCTTGCTACAGCCTTGCAAAAGGGTAGCGCCCTGTCACCGCAGCAGCAGCAGGTGTTGCATTGTCTGGTTGCGAAGCATGCGCAGGAGCTACGGCAGCATCATCAACAGGTTGCTGCTGGGGTTCAGCCGTTGGGGCGGGGCCGGGGTTTAGCGCCAAGAGTAGTTCCACATGGTGGGGTTTTGGGTCCTGCTGGGGTTCCTCCTCCTGCTGCTGGTGGTAGGTCTAGCACAGGAGGCCAACGGCCAGTCAACGGGCGACGAGCTGGTCACTCTCCAGTCAACAGTCAAACGTTGCAGAGCAGTTTGTTGACTGCAGCGGCTGTAGCGGCTGGGGGCAGCAAGCGTCTGCCAGAGTTGCAGAACATGCTACTGAGGCAGCAGCAGCAGGTTGCTCAGCAAGGGGTTGCGGCAGTAGCAGCACCAGGGGCAGAGGGATGCTCAGAAGCAGGAGTGGCAGTAGCAGGGAACGGTCAACAAGTCAATGCAGTCAACCCTAAGGCTTTGATGAACCTCCTTGGTGCCCAAAGGCAGAGGCTGTTAGCTGCCCAGCTGCAGCAACAGCAGCAGCAGAATGGTCCGGTTGCGGTAGTCAGCAGAGCTTTAGCAGGTGCTGCTGCGGCGCGAGAGGTTCTTGGTATGCATATGGCCGGCCCTGGCAGTAGCAATGGGGAAGGTTATGCTGGTCTTCAGCAGCAGCAGCTACAGCCACCTTTGCACTACCAGCAGCAGCAGCAGCAGATGAGGGGTGGTCAGCAGCAGGTACAGCCAATGCAACAAGCGCTAGTGCAGCAGTGGCAAGTGCAGCATCAACGGCAGCGACTTGCACAGCAGCAGCAGCAGGGGGTGGAGGGGAACATGTCCGCAGCACAGCAGATAGTGCTTGGGAATGCAAACAGCTCATTGGGTATGATGATGGAACCTCCCAGAGATAGCAGTGGCAATGGTTTCGGGGCAATGGCTGCTGGTGGTGGTGCTGGTGGCGGTGCGCTGGTGCAGCAGCTCATGTTACGGGATCCCCTGCACCACCACCAGCAGCAGCAGCAGCAACAGCAGTTCATGATGCAGCAGCACCAGCAGCAGCAGCAGCAGGGAGGTTGGGGGCTTTACAACGCGAGCAGTCCAATGGATGGCATGTACTTCCAAGCTGGGACAGCTGTGCCCGCTACGCAGTTGCTTCATGTCCCAGGAGGATCTGTAGGAGCAACGGGAGGAGTGGGAGGGTGGCCGGGGGCTGTTGGGGGTTTAGGAGGAGATGGATTGGCGGGAGGGGAAGTTGGAGGGGTGGCGGGGGCAGGGGCTGTAGCAGCAGCAGGTGGGGAGGGTGATGGAGTTGTTTTCTGTGGGTCTGGTGGTTCGGCTGGTTTCGGGGTGACAGCGCATTGAAGGTTGGCTGGGTGGGTGTGGTGGCCACTTTAGCGTGGGAAAGGTCATTGCACAGCCCTTGGATGGTGAGAGCCCTTTTGGGTGGTGTTAGGCTGGCTGCTTGCTCTGTGCCAATCTTGGACGTCATGATGATGGGAACGACGGAGGGCCTTGCGCAAATGTGACGGGGGCAATGATGGAAAACATGGGGTTTATAGCTGTTGTGCAAATTGCGGGGTCACGTGCAAATGCAGATGTGAGAGACGTCTATCTAGATCCCTGCTGGGTGCTTTTTGATGTGCACTAGGCATTTGGGGGCGCTGTGGTTTCTTGTGCAGTGATAGTAGTGCACTCTAGATTGGTTATTCATTCTCTTGGGCAGGGTGTGTCCGGTGCCTACTGGGTGTGACGGGTGACAGCTTGGTTGAGGTTTTGGTCTGCTGATTGACCGTACTGACTATAAGCTGCACATCATCTGCAGTTCATTGTATTTTGGGGATGTGGATTTTGGTACTTTTTGGGTAGAGTCTTAAGTTTAGGACCAATTGTGAAATTCACCGTGAACTGGCTCTATTATGGGCAGGGTGATTGGGGGTGGAGAGTGGTGGGGCTGTTCCTAGCCGTTGCATTTTTAGAATCTTTTGGGGGAGGAGATGTCAGGTGTGTCGGCAACGCTTATTTGCTGTCTTGCTCTGTTAACTCTGAGTTCTCTGTTCTGTGTGCGACGTGTTTTTGGCGATCCTTCGGCCTCAAGTTCTCTTTGTTACCCTGGAGGGGACAAGGTCTATGTTTTAAGGCCTCATGTCCCTTGCTCCCTTGCTCCTCGTATAGAAATTATGAAGGGGAGTTGAATATGTCGCGGGGCATGCAATGACCGACACATACTCTTGGGAAAATATGTTGATGTAATCATTATATCATTGGACGGATATCAGGGACGTGTGCTATCTAAAAGGAGCATTTTGGGTATGCTGTGGAATACGTTTGGAGGACTTTGGGGCCATGCATTTTGAATGCCTCAAACAGGACATTTCCCCTGAGTAATGAGAACTTTATGGGGAGATGGTTTCTCACTCGCGCATGGGCTTATATGTTAAATGTATGATGCATTCTCAGGTTTTCCAGTTCATCAACAAATGAGGTTTTATGAGCTAAATGGCATTTGTAACAAGTGTGAGGTATTGTGTATGTGCAAGTGCTCTTTCATGCACTTGAAGGTGGGAGGGGTGGATTTCTGGGTTTAGGCTTGAAAATCTAGGGCATGGCAATTGTAATGTGGGTGCAAGATGCTGTGTATGTGTTCTTGTCATGCACTGTTAAAGCTGGAGATATATCTGAGGATGCTTGTTCGGTGTATGTGTACGATTTACAAGCTGAGTTCTGGGTGGCGGCTTATGGTCTGCAAAGTGAGCACGAATGCTTTATAGGAATTTTCTGGGTTTGTTCTTGTGGTTTAGGTTACAACTTGTGGGTTATCCTATTTCACTGGTTAGAGGGTACTTTATGCTGTCAGTTGGGCATTTTGTGAGGTGCACAGGACGCTCAACCCTTGTGGTCAAAGATGGTCAAACATTGGTCAATGTGACGGTCAAACACATATTTGGGATGGGTCTTGTGATCAAGTTTAGGGTTTAGTGAGGGTGTCATGGGTGGTTCAAAGGGGTTGTGGCCTTTGAATGGTTTTAAGGCATGGCGAGATGATGCTGAGGCTACTTTACAGGAAAGGAAGGCAGAATAAGAGGAAAGGGTGTGGCATGTGGGGGAACAGGGTGCGCATGGCATCCAGTATACCTTTGAAAGCTGTTTTCACTCAGTGTGCATTGCAGCTTTAGAATACCATGTTTCATGTACCTGATATGAGACCTGGTGCATTGTAAGCGGAGCATTTGGTTTGAACCAGGAAGAACAGTACTGTTGGTTGAAAAGCAGGCACTTATTTCCTGCTAGCTTCTGTTTTCAGCACGACCCAAAGTGCATGTGTCTGAAGGAAAGACGTCCAATGTATCCTGGTTATTCCTGCTCTTCTGGAGCTGCTGAAGGATTTGCAAGTCCCTGGTATTTTGCTGCAAGAATGTACGTCTTGCTTGCTGTTTGAGGTTCAGAGCTTAGAGCTGGTGCCGGTCTCAATGACTCAATTCGCGTCCAGAGTACGGGCTTTAGTGTACTGCCTTTGGTGGACTGCCCTGGTGTACAGCTTCATGCTTCAATGTACTGCCTGGTGTACGGGTTCATGCTTAATGTACTGCCTGGTGTACGTGTTCATGCTTAATGTACTGCCTGGTGTACTGCTTCATCCTCAAGGACCACTGCTTGGTGTACTGCTTCAAAGTACTGCCTGTTGTACATACGGCTTTATGTATAAGGTGCTGCGTGGTGTCCTGGATCTGCCTCCGGTGTATCGCACAGCGCCAAGGACAGAGGCAATTGGGTATGCAAGTTCTTCCCTGCTCGTGGGCGGTCCTCTATTGTGTTCGTCGACGATGTCTTAGCGCACATGAGGAGGGCCCATGAGCAGGTTATGGTTTGGACTTGGTCCTGAATCATTTGCGTTTTGTTCCTTGATGCCAGCAAAAAGTGGCTGAGCACTTTGATTGCCCTGTTCTTGTTAGCGGTCTAAAGTGTTAATTGCTGCCTTCATTAGCAAGGCCCCTGCTACTCCTCACATAGCTGATGAGTTTCGTCTTAGTGCCAGCATGTAGAGGCCAATTGGAAGCATGCATGCATATGTGAGCATGCAAATAGGATTTTATCTGCACCTGTGTGTGGTCGGTTGTGACCTAGCAGCCCTTTTGGTTTCCCTAACTTTGATATCTTAGCTTTTCTGGTAATGGGATGGTTGTTGCCGGAGGGTATCACCTGGGGCTGTCTAGGGTCTAGGGTAAGGTTTACCCTAAACCCTAAACCCTACCTTTTCTGGTGATGGGATGGTTGTTGGCGGTGCGTATCACCTCGAGCTGTGTCATGGATTAAAGCTGTTTCTTAAAGGGCAAGGGGCAGGCAGTACAGTCACTACTTTGGCTTTCGAGTTTCAACTTGATCAAGAAAGAGGCAGGGTGGTACGTTGTAACGTTGAAATGAGCTTAGCTGGTCAGTTGGGAAGGAATTGAAGCTCTGTGGCTCTGTGGATGAGTTTCTTATGAGCGGATGGATAATGACTGGATTGGGTAAGATGGCCATTTGAATGGTCTAAGAAGTCATCCTGACCAAAGTGCAATCGCAAAAGCTTGAGCGGGTGCACTCTAGCTGCCTTAGGAGCATCCTGGGGGTCAGGTTGTCAGATCGGCACACCAATGAGCATATCAGGAAATCATGTGGGGTAGCCACCTTGTCAGCATACATCACAGCAAATAGGCTGAGGTGGCTGGGGCATGTGGGCCGCATGGAGGAGGGCAGGTTGCCGCATATTGCGTTGTTCTCTTCATTACATGGTGACATGACGAGGCCAGTGGGTAGGCCTCGCCATACCTGGGAGAAATGCGTGTGTGCAGATCTGAAGGTGCTTGGTCAAGATGAGGGGAGCTGGGAGGCTTCATGTCAGATTAAGAGTGCTTGGAGGAAGAGGTTGTGGGATCTTACGCACCCTTGGGAAAGCCAACGGTTAGTGAGGTGTAGAAGGCGCACTAAGCAAGCTATTGATAAGCATGTGGAGCGCTATGTGGTGCCTTTCAGTGGCTGGGAGGATGGTGGTTCACCAGTACCTAGGTGGTGGGAGCCACCTCCAGCCCCTACTAGGGTGGTGCTTGATCCTGCTGCCTCCCCGCCACCCATGTGTGATGGAAGTGGAGCAGGTTTTGGGTTTTAGTGGTGGTGTTTGTTTCCCCTTGGTGTGCACGCCGTTGCATCTAGCCTCAGCTTGTGTGTGGCAAATCCACCATCGGTTGTGTGGCTTCGTGATTGTGATCAGGAGCCTTGTGTTTGTGGCCTAGGTTTGTTTGGCCATTGGCATTGCTGGTCTTGCGTTTTGATTGATTGATTGATTGAAGAAGTCATGGGTGGCAGGAATGGGTATTGGCATTAAAGCACAGGACGTGCCGTTCCAGCTGAGATGTTAATGGCTTGAACTTCTGAAGAGGCTTGACAACAATTTGGCATGGGGTATGTTGTGCATGGAGGCTTGAGGTGGTAGGATCAAGGAGGACTGGTTCCGGTACTTAATGGAACGTTTTGGATTGCTGGTTGGTTAGTGTACTCGGTACAATGACGGCCCTTGCTGTCATGACTATTTGTGCACGCTCAGGTGGTAGCTCACTTGTACGCCGCAGTCTCAAAGTCATCAGGTGTTTTCATGTTTCAGGGTTGAGAGTCATCAGTGTTTACATGGCAGGTTGAGGCCATCAGGTGCTTTCAGAGAGAGAAAGAGAGAGAGAGAGAGAGCTGCACAGAGTTCGATGGAACTCCCTTCAGGTGCTTTCATACATGTCAGGTTGATGTCATGCCGGTGTTTTCCGGTGTTTGCGGTTGCCGCACCTTAAATTTTTGTATGTTTGTTTGTTTTCATGGCAGGTTGACGTTACAAGTACAGCGTGAAAGAGCTATGGGGCTTATTCCTGTGGTTGGGCATAATTGCCGTGCATTCAGATCCATGGAGGCAGCTAATCTGCTGCCTTTGTAGACCCAAATGCCTTGTGATGGTGCTCAAGCCACTCTCTAGGGTGTAGGCTTCAGGACGAAGTAGTGCTTGGCGGGGGTCCACTGTCATGGGCCAATGTGCTGCTTGAGTTGATTTTATGTTTGAGGGGAAACATTGAAAAGCGGTAATGCAGATCGATCTGACGCTCCTTTATACGTTCAGTGGTAAGCAACTGCATCTGTTTGCAATTCGCAGATAGATTCGGTCACCGCACATGGGACTGTACTATCATTTTGCTCGAGTTGTTCAACTCTCTTTTATCACGATCGTTGCAGTGGGTTTGGTTTAGCTCTATGCGGCTATGTTGTGGGTGTGTTGTTGGGCCGGTGGTGGTCGAGATGTCGATGGAAAAGAAAATAGGCATGAAGCTGACATGGCACATAGTAAAGCACACACAAGCAACGGGCTAGCACAGGGCGGACAGTGCACGAGCACGCTGATAGGCAGGATAATATAGATATGAAGGCGCGGGCAGTAGGAGCAGGAGGGAGGGTCTTAAGGCTGCGCGACTCAACCTCAACCACGCATGCCGTATTCACCAAAGTCCGTAGCTTCAGTCCCTGGAGCGTACACATGTGGAGCCACGAGCTTTCATAGAGGCCTTGGACAGTGCATAGAACTTCTAGCGCCACTATCATGCGACGCTGCCTGTGACTAATATCATAACGACCAACCGGTGCCGAGGGATGACGCCTGACTAATCTCATATTATCCCCTCGTAACTCTGCTATTACAACTTGTTCGCTGCATCCTGCTTTATTTGTTCCAGCACTGCATGACAGACCCTGCTTTTCTTGTCGCATCACTCTCCCCTGCTTTGATTACCTGTACCCAATCTCCGAACTTCCCGACTGGGGCAACTAGGCAACGCGAGGCTAGTCGAAAAGCAACGAGTTGGGTGTCATCCTACAAGCTTCAAAGTACGATGCAAGGACCTCTTTCTTACACCCGTTGAGCGATGCCATGCAAGCAAAGGTGCCTTCGGTATAACGGCGACCGCGTCGTCCATAGTGCAGTAAACCAGGCAGCTAGCACCGTCACATAGACCGACCCATGCATAGATGGCCCTTTCTCTCGGCTGGAGAGTACACAGGTTCTGCACCCTCTGGCGCGATCCTGAACCCAGCAGCACGAGCAGCAGCAGCGAGGGTTGGGGCAGAGGTCTCAAACCCCAACCCCAGCAGCGAGGGTTGGGTTTTAAGACCTCTGGTTGGGGTTGGCGCTGCTGCTCAGCAGGTAGCACAGGGTGGTGGTGGGGAGCTTTATACACATATGCTATTGGAGGCAAGGATGGATCAGGAGGCAGGCACAGCCGCTATGACAGCAGCAGTTGATGGAAACTATTGGCGTGAGCTTTGGGCTGAGGGGTCCGATTATGAAGGGGAGGGTCCGGGTGACTCTTTGAAGCACACTGCAGGTGGTGCTAGTCCCATGAGATTTGATGGTGTGGTGCAGCAGCACAAGCACAAAGAGCACCAGGAGCAGCAGCAGCACCAGCAGCAGCAGCAGCACAAGGCCGAGCAACAGCAGCTGCTGCTAGCGCAGATGCAACAGCATCAGCAGCAGCAGCTGGCTGCTTCACCAGAGCATCTGCAGGCGGCGGGGGTCAACAGCACTGCAGCCACGGCAGCAGCTGTAGCAACACCTACAGCGCTGGGCAGTAGCAGGTTTGGGGTGCTGGGGCTAATGAGCAGCGGGCTGCAGCAGGGGGCTGACGCCACTCACCTGGAAGGAGCAGGGGCAGGAAGGAGGGAGCAAGTTGATGATTTGCTCCAAGCAGCACGTAATCTTGTGGATTCAAGGACAGCTTGCGAAGATGCCATGGGGACGCTCAATAAGTGCCTCAACCTAGCAAAAGCAGCACAAGGAAAGGTGCTAGCAGCGGAGCTTCAGCTGGTATTGCAGCTGCAGAAGAGGCGGGAGCAGCAGCATCAGCGAGGGGAGCAGCCGGGGCAACTCATACAGCAGCAGCAGCAGCAGCAGCAACAGCAACAGGGTTTTGCTGCATTTCCAGCAGCAGCAGCATCCATGGGCAGCTTGAGCAAACGTATGCTCAGCCCTACGCAGCAAGCTCAGCAGGAGTTGCAGGAGCAGCTCAACATGATGAGCATGTCAGATGCTACTACTGCTACTGCTACTGCTACTGCTACTGCTCTTGCTTCAGTCCAAGCAGCAGCTGCTTTCAGGGTGGGGCACCAGCCAGCTGCACTAGATACAGGGGCGGGAGCAAATGCAGCACTAGCTGCGGAAGGCTTGTGGTCACTGCATAGGCTAGCAGGAGATGGGCTAGGGGGTGACCTTCCGTTGCTACAGGCGCAGCAGCAGCAACAGCAGCAGCAGCAACAGCAGGTGCAGATTCAAGACCGCCAGTTCCAGCAGCAAGAGGTTCATATTGAGCAGGAGCTGCAAGCACAGCAGCAGCAGCATTGGGGGATTGGTATTCCCCCTTGGAGCCTGCCAAGGGCCTACCAACAACCTCACCAGCAGCAGCAGCAGCTGGCTGTGCGGTCTCATCCATTAGTTGCTGCCATGCCTACTACAACCGGCACTCTGTCCCCTGCTAGTGCCCCTCATGCCACCCCAGAGATTGATATCATGGGTGGCATGACGACAGCAGCACTGGCAACACTAGTTTCGGAGGAACCCCTGGTGCCGCCATTGCCTCGAGACATGAGCTTGGATCAGGATTGGCTGAAGATGTGGCTGGATCAAGAGCAAGATGCTGGCTTGGCAGTTGCTGCTGATGCTGCAGAGGTGTCGGGTGGGTTACTAGCTCACCCGACAGGGTGGGGGGTGGGGACAAGTCAGTAGATTGGGGAATGGGGGGTGAGGGGTGGGGGTGGGGGCTTGTGAGGGGGGTGGGGGCTTGTGAGGGGGTGGGGGGTGGGGGGTGGGGGTGCATGGAGAGCAAGACGCTGGCCTGGCAGTTGCTGCTGATGCTGCAGAGGTGTCGGGTAGGTTAGGTTTGGGGGTGGGGACGTGTGAGGTGGATGGGGCGGAACCGCAGGACGATTTCCTACTGGCTCTGCTAGCTGTGTAAGCTGCCTAAGTCAAGAGAAACCACTGCCACACAGCTGCATACGAGATAGTGTGAGGGAGGGCAGAAATGATGTTAGTTGCTAGCTTCGCAAGGTGCATATGTTAAGAGAGACCACTGCACAGCCCTCCGGGCCGTGCAAGCTGCAGAAATGAGATACGGAAAGTAATGTAAATCGGATTTTGAGCTGATGGAGGTAGTATTTCAGAGGTGGCTTGCTTGCTCGGTAACTTTTATTCTTCTGTTTTGGGTCTAGCTTACGTTGGTGTTGCAGGCATGTCCCACAATAGTCTACCTTAAGATGAATAATATGCAACAACTTAATAAGGAATGCCTTAATTGGACCACTTGGTTTATACTGACATGCATGTGACATGCATGGGTTTTACGTGATCTAGTGACATAAAAAATGTGGCATTTAGGTGTATTGTTGTAGATCTGCTTAAAGTATTCAGGTGCCCTCCAATGGTCATGTGGCAGGTGCTGCAGGGCTCCAAGCTGTCGAGTAATCTATTTCATATCTGGGGCGCTGTTGGTTCTGCTGTTGGGCATTTGTGCATGGAGTCTTTGTGCGTGGAGTCTTTGTGCGTGGGGTGTTCCTTTTTAGCAGTCTGTTGGGTGCATGCAGAAGCATCATGGAACACCAGAGGGCTATGCTGTGGTATAACAGCTACCCTTGGATAGCTAGTACATACGGTTGAGGCTTAATGGTGCTTTGCCCTTGTTACGCCCAACAGACAAGTCTGAACCTGCATGTCGTCACAAATCTCCTCTGTTATGCTGTTGCTGTGTTCCCATTCCTCTTTGAACAAACATGGGATGTCCTGGCAGGGGTTGCACATAAAGTGTTTGCTGGTCATAGGATGCATCTTTTGAACCCCCCCAAGTACGTTTATCATCAACCCTGGTTGCATGCAGAGGAGGTTTGGTGAATGTATTTTGCATGTTTTCTGCCCTCCCATATAAACGTCAATGCTATCATGACTTGGGGCCGGTGTGTTTAGCTGACACCCCCTATACAATAAACCTAAATTCAGGTGTGTCTCCTTCCCTTTCAGGAATAAATCCTTTGAAGTCCTTGACACACTGTAGACGACAGCAGGTCGGCAGCATTTATGCGGAATTTTTGAAAGCGTTGCATGGCATGCTTTATGGGTTTGGGCTGTGTGTGACATGTGCTGCTATTTGATGGTGTGCAGAAGCAGAAGGGGCTGTATTCATGGCCCTGCCAGCTAGCCATGGCTTCCAAGCACTACTGTAGGTGCCTTTGCTGTTGTGGTCTGCATGACATGTGTGACAACGGCTTGCGTTGTGTTCTAAACCTGGCTTCCGCCTCTTGCTTAATTTTGGAAAGGGTTTCTCATGGCTTCATCTCCCTGTAGGCTAGTTGACTAACCTGTGTGCCAAGCAAGCGGCTTTGTAGGCACAGCCAAAGGTGTTTCAAGGTCCAGGCAAGGAAAGAGAGCGGAAATTGATACCCTGCTTCCGCTGAGTCGACTGGTTCTTTATCTGTATGGGTTTGTTGGTTCACCCACTGAGATGCTTCTGCCAATAGCTGGTGGTTTAGGATGTGGTTTTGGCCCTAAAAAAAGGGCGGGGTGACAAACCTGGACAGTAACCAAACCCTGTACCCAACACAGCATCTATCATGCTACCTGCTGGACCTCATACCATGCAGCAGTTGCTGAATACGCCGTGGTATGCACATACACCCATGGGGCCGTGTCGCGGTGGGCAGCCTCAGTGGGATGGAACAGTGGGGCGTTCACTACTTGCAGTGGCCCACGAGGGGTACGTGGCACGGGATGGGTTTAGGTAGGCTGCTAGGGGTTCAGTGGGGGCCTTTTTTTTAGAAGCGGCAGGTTCAGTGCGGTGAAAAGCTTAGCACCTCACCTCACAGCACATCTTAGGCACAGCTTAGTATCCACAGCAGGCAAAGCAGGGTCATCATGTTATCGTTACAGAGCTTCTATCAATCACAGTAAGGAAGGGGTTCAGCACACATACCTCCCCTAACCACCTCTACCACTATACTCATAATAGAGGATGAGTTTCAAGATTTGTCCGCCCGGCTGGGAGGAATGGAGTGGCAGCTGCTGCTTTCAAGACACGCATAGCATAGCATGAATCAGACTAAGCTCCACCCTGAAGCCACCACACAGTGAGGGCAAAGCAACTCAGATCAATGCTGGGCACCGTGCCTGAGGGCGAGTCCAACTTGATTCCTAGATTTGTGTTGCCGACCGACCCTAATTTTGGGCTTCCTGCAAACTCTGTGGTACTACTTGCTTCAATTGCAAATTTGAAAGTGGCAGTCATGTCCCACAGGTCAAGAACTGTTCAAAACCGGTCTAATAATGTTGTTAGGCAGTCTAGCACACGCTCAGGGCTCCCACCCGAGTGCCTGAAAGTGCTAAGTCAGCAGCCAGGGGACCGGGTGATAATGCCCTCCATGCGCTAGCAGGCAAAGTGCACGTAGGGAGTGCTGCAAGTCCTGTGATCTTGGCCCTGAATTGGGAGGTGAAGTTGAATCTCCTGAACACTTCTTGTTTGACTGTCCTGTTTACCAGGCACAAAGGCAAAAGCTGTGGGAGAAGCTGACTTCTGACCCTGATGTTGCTGCAAAATGTCAGATATTGGATGGCAAATCTGATGAGGAGATGCTGCATAGCATGCTTAATGAAGAGTTTTGGGGTGTAGACGTCGATGAGGAGTCTGGCTTAGTATATGGCCCTTTCAAGCATGCATTTAAGTGTATAGCTAAATATGTTGCAGCTGCTTGGAAGATTAGGAATGCTTATGCTCACCCTTCTGATGTGGCGTGAGGTCCAACCAATGGGGTTTGTTACCAACTATTGCTTGCACCCGGGCTTACAAGCCCTCCTTGCTTTCTTAAGTAGGAGGGAGGCTCTTACCCCCATTGGGGCAGCGGAGGTTTTGGGTGATTTTGACCTAGCTGTTGGACCTCATGTTTAGGCATATATTGTCATACATGTCGAAGTTTACCCGTATTCTGTTCCACCTCGCTGTTCTTTGTGACAGCTTGAGGTGCGGGGCCTATGGCACTTATTGCTATGGCATATCATGAAATGTAATAATAATGCCCTCCATGCTGTTTCCGTGCTGAAAGGGCTAAACTTTAGCTGAGCTCGAGCTGTTCAGATGTATTGCAGGCAATCTCCAGAACTGTGGTGCCCGAATGCTCGCTACTATTTAGAACGAAGAGCTCTTTGTTATCGCGCTTTGTATTTATGAGCAGGGAGATGTTCAAAAAAAAAGTAAAAAATGCAGTGGGCGCCCCATCAATGCCCCATCGGAGAGCAACATCTGTAGTGCAGGGCAGCATCTGCTTGGGCGCTCATCATCATATAACAATATACTAATATAATGTCGCCATGGATTTGGTGCATCTTACGAGCAGCTGTGACCTTGATGTATCATACGCCCAATGGCTCGGCAATTGCTGACTTGGGTGAAGTCCCATAGCAAGCTTAACGGCAAGACATTGGCTCTAAGACAATTTGTCCTTGTGTGTTGAGTGAAAGGGAATGCTAAACGACTGTAGAATAGAACTACTCTGGCTATACAACGGGGAGACTGTCCAACGCTCCGTTGAGTTCCGTTACCTGGGCATTATTCTGCATGAGACAAAAGGTATGTCATGCGCTATTGAATCTCTGGCCACGGCGGCTCGTAAAGCAATGTGGGCTCTGTTCCCAAGATTTAAGCTAGCAGGGATCACTGATATTTCTATCAAGTTACGGATGTTCTCTTGCCTGGTTGTGCCAATCATGGAGTATTGTAGTGAGGTATGGGGACCGGATCTGCTGTTCTCTTGTGATACGCTGGACAAGCTATGGGACAATGAGCTTCAAAAGATTCAAAGCATATTTTTAAGGCAGCTGGGGAAGTTGAGGAAGTCTGTGCCAACAACTGTGGTGCATAAGGAGATGTGCATGAATCCAGTGGCAAAGGGTTGGTTACGAGCCTCTATTGATCTATGGCGTAGGCTTGGCAAAGTGCCCTCTGATAGCCTATTGGGCATGGCTGTGCGTGAATCTTTGGCATCTTACGCAGGCGAGGGGGTTGGTTCTGCTCCTAAGAGCTGGGCTGGACGGTTTATGCATACAGTACGCTCTCTTTCTCAGGGTAGAGACGCAGATGGGACCATTGCAGAGTTTCTGGCAACAAATGGCCTAGCTGAGCCGGACAATGATAAACTTGCAGCTATTCCATGGCTTAAAGTGTGGGGTACTTGGGATACCATGTTGCAAGAGCCATGGGACAAGGTGGCCGCATATGCAAACCCCAGGCAATCTGTCAGCTCAAATTTGATCAAGCTTTCCACATATCATTCGTGGTTTAGGACGGGAGACATCCCTCAGGAGGAGTTAGAGGCTGGCTATCCTCAGGGTATGCCAAGGTATATCAATTACCAATTACCAATTACCAAATGGCCCCGTCAAAGCGGGGCGCCGGTGGGGGCAGCGCCACCCACAAGGAGCCAACTTAGGCTCCAACGGCATACTCATATATCAGGCACACATCAGGTATCCCGTTTACTTATGTGAAACAGTTAATGCGGTTTCGTACTGGTGCACACCATCTTGCTATTGAAACTGGGAGGTGGGCTCGTCCCAAACTGCCAAGGCAGCATCGTGTATGTTCAAAATGTTCTTGCACAGTGGTTGAGGACGAGGTACACTTTCTTTTTGAATGCCCAGCATATGATAGAATTCGTGAGAAGTATAATACCGTTTTGTTTGCACAGTTTGGAGGTTGCCAGGAAGCTTCTAGTACAATGAAGCATAATTCAGACAACGTGAGATTGTTCATGGACCAAGAGCCAAGTTTCCAAGTTGCAAAGTTTGTTTATGAATGCATGGAATTTCGGAGGTCGGAGGAATGTGAGGACTATAATCCTTACTTTGATTTGTCATTATTCGGGGATGAATGGCAAGGTCGTATTTTCGATACCTTTTCTTCTGGACCAAGAGGTGATATTGCTGAGACATTCACTTCTGATGGACCAGGTTCCAGTATTTCTGCCCATGGAGCCTAGGTTGGCTCCGTACGGGCGCCCCCTTTGAGGGGCCATGATGTAATCGTAATCTAGTGGCAGTTTAATAACCCCCCCGTGCAGAGAGGTGGATCTTGGCATGCAAGAGACAACCTTTAAAGGGAAGTCGGTGAACCTGCTGGCCTTTGGATCTCAAGTAGGATAGTGCAGTGCGATATTTGTGCCCAGCTGCAATGGACCCACAGGCTTTACAGGCGGCTAGGCGTGTGCAGCGAGCACTCGGTCACACCAGCAGGTCACCGGGTCAAATTTGCAAGTCTGCACCCATTTGCAGGTCCTGTATGCCGACCGACCGACCCTCTCCCAGGGGGTCAAACCCAACACAAATATAGGAATCAAGTTGGACTCGCCTAGCCGCCCTCTGCACAAAACATCTGGGCGCAGCCATTCATCCAGCTGTTCAGTACTCTCCCTGCTGTCACATGCAGCAAGGGTGCTGAAAGCCCATCGACCAACATACATGCAGCCCCAGACAAAGCACAACTTAATTTAAAATTGGCAGGACACCATGATGTATACTGTGCTCTGCTTTCGAGACCACCACCCAATGAATGCATCCGCACTCGAATGCTGGGCGTGTCCGCCCATGGTTGTTCCATCGGGACGAGCAATCCAGCCTATGCTCAACCCTGCCCTATATACAGCCAGCAATAAACTGCTGCAAGCCGACCCACCAACGTGCATGCAGCCCTATGCAAGGCACATGTATGTCTCGCCATGTTGAGCAAGAACACTGCAACATGAGGGAACTGAACTCCATCCTGAGACCTCCACCAGACAATCAAGGCACCACTCACATGCTGGGCAATGGCGGCGGCGGTCCTCCACATGGCAGCCACTTATTCAGCTGTTCACTGCTCTCTCCACCGTACATGAAGCAATGTGCCCATCCACCAACACACATGCAGCCCCAGTGAGACAAAGCAGGTCTTCATCATGTTGGTGAAAAGCAGTGTCTCATGACAAAGGCCAACCTCCATCCTGAAACCACCACAATCAAGGCACCACTACTTATAAGCTGGGTAGTGGGAGTGGTGCTGCTGCCAGCTCCGCTGCTGCTTGGTTGACGCTGGCCTGTGTGTCCCTCACCGCCTTCTTCATGTCACTAGCATGCTGCAGCATCAGGGTGACAGCAGCCATCAGCTTGCTGTTGTACTGGTGCACCTCCTCACAGCACGATCTGCAGCACAAAAACAACAGCAGCAGCAATTAGACATGTTGAAAGAGAGTGCATTATATTGACAGTCAAAGAACAACTTCTTGCCAGTGTGTGTTTACATTGCAAAAAAATATGCCATAGCAATGTGCCATGGGCCCCGCACCACAAGCTGTATCAAGAACAGCAAGGTGGACAACAGCATCAGCAACCAAAAAGGTTGGATTGGGCTCATCCTGTTGATAGTCACCCACTGTCTCTACTAGCTCCATTCTCAACTTGCAGCAGGGGAATAACAGCAGCAAGCACAGCAATAGATGTGTTTGTGGCATATCGGAGTTCAGCTTGCTGACGCCATGAGATAGATCACTGCACAGCCTTGGGGGCATGCAGCACCCACCACATTGCGTGTATGGTAAAGATCAGTTACTGCAAACACTGCAGCCCAACAGAACTATAGCGAGAGCCAGCACAGAACAAGCAAGCTGGCATTGTGACAAAAGCGCGCCCCTCAGGCCAATCTGATTTCTGGCGTTTACGGCCAACCAAGCAGTAGCACGCTACTGCCCCCATCAGCAGTAATGTCCATTCCCCCTACCTCTGCAATGGCTCCAGCCCCGCCTGTGCCTGCTTCAGCGCCCTCCCTCCTCTACCTAAAACACAACCACGTCAACACCCCACAGGACCATGCTTACATGCCCTCAAGATTTCTCTACCCCTGCTTCCTCAGCAATATTGTTCCAATCCCCTACCTCTGCAGTGCCTCCAGTCCCGTCTGTGCTTGCTTCAGTCCTTCCTCTGCTCTCACCCAATCCCACAGCCTACCCTCCTATGGATGGTGCCGCTCTACAATATGACCTAATCCATATGGCCCCTTCCATTCCCCTACCTCTGCAGTGCCTCCAATCCCGCCTGTGCTTGCTTCAGCGCCTCCTCTGCCGCCACCAGCCTGCTGGCCATGCTGTTCCTCAGCGCTGCCACCTCTCCCTTGAGGGCATCTGCTGCACCACATGTGCTGCGCAGCTCAGCATCCATTTCCTCCTTCATGGCACGGTACCTCTCCTCCAACCTGGATGCCTAAGAAAAGCAACAGAAGCAAAACACTCTGCATGAGGATTGAGAGGTCCCACAATGAAATGAGAAAGGTGACTGTGCAGGACTGCAACTCTCAAGCAAGGCAGTTCAGAACCTGAATCTCTGCCCCCCTAAGCTTTCCCAAAGGGCAACTCCTATCTCATACAACACCTGATTCAGGTGAAGTCTGTAAAAGCATCGGTCCTTACCGCAAGCCCCTATGGTTGGAAAGAAGGACGTGGAGCTTGATTCCGTGCTCATGACCCTTTGATGCTGTACGAACTGTTCTGTACCCCTCAAGCGCTGCCCCGCTGGCCACAAGCCCTTACGCGTAGATTGGAAGCGTTCTATACCTTCTATCACCCTCATCCTATACAGATCTTAGAGTTCAAGGGCCAAAGGGCGCCCCTCACTCATATCTCGATTTGCAACCCCCTTCCCAAACTTCTCCTCCTGTAGACAATAGGAACCAGAGCATGTCAATCTGGGATTTAAAACCATAATATTTAGCCCTTACGTGCTGTTGTGCTGCTGCCACGTCCTCCCCCTTCCCATTGAACCCTATGTTTGAAGTGAAAGTAGGTGCACCTAGATCCTGTATTCCAACCTACTCCATCCGCCCTGGCCCTCTTCAGACTGCGGTAACTCCCTTGCCTGCTGTTGTGCTGCTGCTAAGTCCTCCGCCTTCCCACTGATCCCTATGTTTGAAGTAAAAGTAGGTGCACCTAGATCCTGCATTCCAACCTACTCCATCCGCCCTTCTCATTGCGAGACTGTGGTAACCCCCTTACCTGCTTAAGTGCTGCTGCCAGGTCCTCCCCCTTTGATTGAACCCTATGAAGTGAAGGTAGGTGCACCGAAATCTGCATTCCACCCCACTCCACCTGCCCTCTTACATTCCTGACTGTGGTAACTCGCTTACCTGCTGTTGTGCTGCTGCCAGGTCCTCCCCCTTCTCACTGATAGCCTCCCGAGCAGCATCCAGCGCCTCTGCCAGCTGCAAGGCATCCTCACCCAGATCACGGGCTCGGGCTCTGTAGCGCTCCCGCAGCCGCATCAGCCCTGGCTTTACACCACCCTGGGAAAGACAATCAGACAAGTGAGAGCAACAGGATCAGCAGACCAACATATGCTCACTTGGCAGTACCCAATATTTGCACCAATAGCAGCAACAGCAGAATCAAGATTAGCATGAAGTTTGTTCCTGCCGATCAAGTATAGGTGGTTTCCAGAATGTCGGGCTCTTGCTCTGTAGCGCTCACGCAGCCGCATCAGCCCTGGCTTCACGCCACCCTGATAGGGGCCAGCATCACACTACCATGTTAGAACCCTACCACGCTTTTGCTATGGCATATCACGATGTGTGATAAAAACAACAAGCAGCAGGAGAAGAGGAGCAGCAGATAGCTGGGCATCATTGATGATATACTCCACAAGTGCATGTGATTTGAAGCAACAGTGTCGGTGGACCTGGTAATGGTCCTAGCAATCATACACTCGCATTTTGCTTTCCCTCAGGTCCTGTACGGAGCTCTCTTTCTCAGTCCGGCTAAACTATGGCCACTTGCATTGTAATCATATGAATACTCCACGTCACCACCAGCATGGGATGTCACAGGGATAAGCACCCTCTTAGGGATCATTACCTTGAGGTCAATGTTGACGAGGCCCGTGGGTGCAGCAGAGTTCCTATCCAAGTTGATCTCATACTCCGCCCCATCTGCCCTCTTGGCGCTGACAGGGATCAAGGCCAAGCTGTTTGCTGCCAGGTTGTACTGCCGTACCGCCTCTTCAAGAGCCTTAAGCGCATGCTCCACCTGTACATGTGCGCAAACACACAAGCAATCTTCAACAATGCATGCGTGGAACTCGTACGTGACCACACAAGTGATCTCTGAAGGTTCATGTCATGTCAGTATGGCAATAATCTCTGCGTTTGTGTGCTTTCAGAGGAACTTTCAGAAGATGTTGCAGTACAACCACACAATTACTGACAGCCTCTGTGCTTCATGACATAGGGCCGAAAAGGGAGCATCCAGCTGACCACAGCTGTCTTATGTTGGCCCCATTGCAAGGTACACCCAAGAGTAAACTTCAGACTGGCAACAGTAAGTGGCCCGCTTTTGAACATAAGCCTACGTAGGCCTTCGCACCTGCATCTCCTGCTGGTAGGCCTTCTTGTCCAGCTCCTCCCTTTGGTTGCTCACACCCTCAAAGATGCTCTTCTGGGTTTGGCTGCAGGGCACAGCACAGGGACACTCTTATGGAGGAAACAGACCATCTAAACACCTAGAACAGAAGCCAACCCGACCCTGGCATACGTGCACATGTTTACAGTAAGCAACAAACAATTGCTGACCACAATGCAAGTACGCAGGCTGGCGGGGTTTATCAATCAGATGTGCGCAATAATGAATGTGTGTGCACATGCTTCTGGCTGCATGCCGTAGTTCTGCTGGCTCCAGCTGCAGGCAGAAAACATGGGTCAAGGACTGCTTTAGTAGCTAAACCAATCAGCCAACATTTTCTAAAGGGGTCCCCACCAGCCCCAAACATGCCTTTCCCTACTGTTTTCCGTCTCACCACTCAGTCGTCATCCTTGGCTGCAAGTGCCTGCCATTGTAGGGGGAAGTCGGCACCACTATCAGTGCCTTGACAACCTTTCAGCGACCAGAACCCAACTCCCCCTCTTCAGCAGCTCTGTCCCCAGACCCTGCTCTCTCCTCCCCTCCCTGCTCTTCCTCCTCCGCGCTCAGCCACTCTCCCAGAACTGGCATCTGCTTTGGACATCGCCCTTTTGCTGCCTCTCACACAGCCGATGTAGAACCAGAAAGCTCCTTTTTTCCCAGCAAGTCTTCAAACTTTGCCTCTAACCCCTTCCATACTCTTCTCCTGATCCCCTCCTTACCGCTCAGCCACCATCCTGTTGACATCTGCCTTGGACAGCGCCTGTGCAGCAATGCGTGCCTGCAGCTCAGTGTTGTCAGCCAGCACTTGTGCTAGCGCCGTCTTCTTGCTTGACACATCTGCTGAGCGCTCACTGATGCGTCGTGCCAGGGAAGCCTTGGTTGCCTGTGAAAAGGAAAGGGCATATGCTTTTGGTTCAGGCAAGCATGTCAATTAACAAGGCATGTATGCCCCCAGAAGTGTTTGCATCCTGCACCATGCTAAGGTACTGCAACAGCTTACTTGCTGCAGTTTCGCACAGGTACCACAAGAAGGTTATCATTACACCCTGTATGGTTGCAGAGAATGCCAGCCACAATTGTCTGTCACAGTCAGGATGGGGGATTGCGCTCATTTGACCAAAGGGGTGATTTGAAGTGGACAAGCATACCAACCACTGAGTCCATGATACCTGGATGCCAGATTATATGGACTCCAGTGGGTTTCCAATGCGCAACATGTTATCTATGGGGCAATTTTTGTTTGTTTGTTTGTTTTTCTACAACAGAAACCCGTGGGGCATTTGCAATACTCGTACACAAGCGAACAGAGGAATCGGACCCAGTTTCCTCTCAGCTGTCAAGTGGTTATGCCTTCCCCGATGCAGCAAGCTATATCAAGCATAAACAAAAGTGACAGGTCGTGGGCCTCTGCTGGCAGACTGTGGCCCAAAGGACCATAGCTTTAATGCAACCGCTGCCTAGGACCCACCACTGTACCTGGCAGTTCTCAATGGCTGCCTCAAACTTGGCCTTGTCCGCTAGGCACTCTGTCTTCTGTTGCTGAGCCAGTAGCAGGGGGCTGGGAGCAGACTGGAGAGCCTGTGCATCTGCTACCAGCTGCTCGTTCACCTGCAGCAGCGACAGAGAGCAGGGGTAAGAAAAACATGCATAAAAGCAAAGTAATTTGGTTACAGTGAATGCCCAATACGAATCTGTTTTGTCACATTGATTGGCTGGTAGCAGCAGTACAAGGGGCACAGCCTGTTTGAATGATTGTGACAAGGATCACCACAGGGTAGTCATCTTCAGTTGCAACAGCCTCGAACTCCAGATGGTTAAAGTATCCATGTGCCTATTGGTATAGCCAAATGCTCAGCCAGGTGGGCACACAGCTTGAAATCATATAGCTAACTATGAAACTGAGCTGGCTACTGTGACCAGTTGCCCATCACCCTGTACGAGCAGAAGCAGCAAGAACTGTAGGAACCATTCACCACAACTATGGTTTCAGAGCAGGCCATGTCCGTGATAGCTTGCGGTGAAGGTGGGGTGAGTACAACAGTAGCTCACCCAAAGTGATGTGAAGATACTGCCATAGCCAGCAGCAGGTGCTTCTGTTAATGGATGTCTTGCTCACTAGCTCCAGCTACATTAAGAATGGCATGATGCAGACCCAGAACAAGCGTAACAAACACAAATAGCTGTTGATACTGACACTGTGGCTATTAACACCCCCATGCTGCCTTTTGGACACTGGTTGCCAATTGGCGCATCTGCCCGTTGCTGCTTCTGCGGTATTGTGTCGACCATACTTGAGGACAAGAATGCTTTGGTTCCAGCAATTGGCAGATATTAATGGGGATTACCTGCTTCAGCTTGGTCAATGCTGCTACAATGCTGGCCTCCCGCTCCTTGAACTGCCCCAGCATCTCATCGTCTGCTGCTTGGCATTTGTGGTCCTCGCCAGCCAAGAAGTAGCGGTAGGACGTGGCAACATACTGATAGAACTGGCGCTCTGCTCGCTGCTTGTCATCGAAGCACTGATAGGAGGCCCCTTCTGCCTTCTCCTCGTAGTTCAGCAGCTCAACCAGCCATGTCAAAGCTGCGAGTACGCTGGGCCAGGAGTGCGGGCTGCCCACGGCAAACAGAGCGCTCTTGCTGATTTGGAAAGGGTAATTCATGCGCTTGAAGAAGAGTGGGACTTCGTCCTCTACCTTGCCGAATGCTTTCAGGTTGGGGTCGAACTTCTGAAAGAGGAACTGCACGATCTGGGCGAAGTCCTTTCCCGTAGGTGAAGCAAGGAGCTTGGGGGAGATGGCGTAAGGATAGCCATTGGAGGAGAGATAGGTAATGACTGTCCGTATGCATGAGTTGAAGAAGTTCTTGTCATTTAGGGGCCGCGGGTCCTGCTTGACACCTGAGTTCTTGCCATATGCGCTGGACCTCCTGTCAATGCCTATGTTAGATGGTCTTTCGCTGAGCCGTGGCGCGATCGATGGCCTGCCTGCCTGCTTGACGCCCTGCTTGGGGTCCTGCTGCTTGCCGTTCTTGCCGGCAAGGCTAGGTCTGCTATTAAGCTGTGCGGGGCTCAAGGCCCCAAGAGTTTGCCGCCTGCTCATAATTACTATGTGTCCTCTAATGCATATTGAAAGTGAGGTTGTCGAGGGTGGGGGTAAGGATGCACGACGTGCACCTCGACAAGCTAGATACGCAAGCTTCGACGATGCGATAGGCAGGGACGGCTACAGAAAGGTCATTCATACTTTGAGATTCATGCCATTGCTGCGGACTAAGTAATTGAAGACCGCAACAATCCAACTGGTGCCCGTGGGGTTCATATTTCGGCTCCGATGCCCACACATAGTTCGCCCGCCGGCTCGAGTGAGCCTGTAACAGGACGTGTAGGGTGCTTACGGTGTCAAGTTGTGGCTGTTGGATACATGCTGGAGCTGCACCATGCATTGATGACAGACGGTCTTAGGATGCAACTTCAGCGCGCTCACAGTTGGCAGGAGCTGCTAGCTCGTTCATCACTGGTTCATCAACGTTCTGTCCATTAACCCACCACGCATGTTATGCTTTCCGACAGAGGACTAACGAGTCCCAAGCAGAACTGTTGATAGACAGACTGCTCATGGATCCCATGCAGAAGGACGGCTCTCCGTCAGCAATTCAGCCACCAGGAAGCACTCCTTCATAGCTCTTCAAGTTCTACTGGAGGTAGATAGAGAGTTGTATAAGCGGCTGGTGACCAACAAGACATGAACACGGACCTAAGGCAGATGAGCCCACGTGTGCTATTGCTGCCTGCATCGCGAACCGCTGCTTGCAGTATCGGCCCCTGACTGAGAAGTCCCTCCGTTGCCCGCAGTTGCTGATCCTGCCACTGCTGCTGGCGCCTCTGTTGTTGCCAGTTCGGAGGTTGCTCCTGCGGTTGGTGCTACTGCTGCTCGTTCTGCCACTGCTCTCTGTGCTGCTGCTGCACGTTCTGCCATTGCTCTCTGTGCTCCTTCTGCCATCGCTCTATGTGCTGCTGCTGCACGTTCTGCCACTGCTCTCTGCGCTGCTGCACCTTCTGCTATCGCTCGCTGTGCTGCATCTGATGCTCCTCGTTCTGCTCCTTCTGCTCCTTCCCCACCTGCTGCTCCAGCTCTCTGTGCTGCTGCTGCTTGTGCCATTACTCGTTGTGCAGCTGCTGCTTCTGCTATCGCTTGCTGTGCTGCTGCTACTGCTTCTGCTGCACCTCGTTGTGCTGCTACTGCTCCTCCCACCTCTGCTGCTGCTGCTACTGCTCCTGCTTGCTTCCCACCCACACCACTCAGCATGCCCTGCACACTCCTCCACTTCTCAGCATTCCCCCTCTTCCCCTCCTCTATCACCGCCACTGCTGCTGTTGTAGTTGCTGCAGCAGCTGCCAACAGGTCTCCTACTCTCTTCCACTTCTCTGCATCACTGCGACGCTCTACAAGTCCCCTGCTCCCCACAGCACCACGACCATTGCCACCCCCCTGCAAACCCCCAGTGTGAGACCCACCCCTCACTGGCTCATGCAACATGCCCTTAGCTGCTACCGCTGTTCCAGTTGGCATAAAGCCTGCCACTGCTTCTGGTCCCGCTCTTTCTACTTGCCCTGACGCTGCAGAGCTGGCTGCTCCTGATGCTGCTGCTGCTGCTCCGGATGATGGTGCTGCTGCCGCTCTCGCTGCTGCTGCTGCTGCTCCATCTTCTGCTCCTCCTGCTGCTCGGGAGGGCTGCTCAATAGCTTCTGGCCCTGCTGTTGCTGCTTTTGCATCTGCAACCGCTGCTGCTGGCTGTAGTGACGCCGGTGACAGCTGTAGTGATGCTGGTGACGCAGGCTTGAATGATGCCACGGGAAGAGACACGTCCCAAGACAGCTCATTCCGCGGTTTAAGAGCCCCAACTGCCTGCTGCTGCTGCTTGCCCCCCTTCTGCTGCTGTTCCTGCTGTTTCTGCTGCTGCTGCTGCTCCTGCGCTTCAGGACTGAAACCATGTTCCTGCTGCACCTCCTGCTGCTGCTCTTTCTGCTGCTCATGCTGCTGCTCCAGTTCCCTTAGTTGCTGCAGCCACTCCCCCACCCTCTTCCATCTGTAGCCTGAGAACATCATAGGTCGAAGCAGCAGTGCGTTGCTCTTCTTCACCTAAAAAAGTCAGAACATAGAGGGCGAATTCAGCACACGCGATTTTCATATCAATTTTTACGGCTGATGCATCCACATGTGTTCTTCTTAGGGGTTTGAGCGGTTTAAATCATGGTCTACAAGCAGGGCATTGCTCTTCTTCGCCTAACAGCAGAGGTAACAACACAGCGGGCGAAATCAGCACGTGCGTTTCATATCAATTTTCAGGGCTTATGCATCCACATCTATTCTTCTTAGGGGTTTAAGGGGTTTCATTCCTGGTCGACGCAGCAGTGCATTGTTCTTCTTCACCTGAAACGGGTTACAACAAATGGAGAGCGATCAGCACATGTAACTCCTTATCACTTCTTGGCTTATGCATCCATTTAAGGGTTTAATTCATTAGGTACAAGCAGGAGCACTTTGTTCTTCTTCACATATAAGAGGAGCTAACAACAAAGCGGGAGGAATCAGCGCATGTGACTCTTTATCATGAGAAGCTTTCAATGGTACTCTCTATGGGTATACAGCATAGGTCGCAGCACCCGTCCATCCTTGTGCGTTAACGTAAAGAAACCAAAAAAGGCAATTCACCATAAGAAATAGTTAAACAATAGATGATAGGAGTTTTACGCACTAAAGAATATGGCCATATTCCAGGTCCCTGATTGGCTCCCTTCCCCCCTCCCTCCCCTCAACCCCCCCATCCCTCCCTCTGCCTCCCCCTCCCCTCATTCCCCCTCACTTACCCTCTCAGCATATTTCTCAATGTCATCGGGTTTCCTCACATTCAGACCAAACGCTGCTTCAATCCCTTGTCGAATCTGATCCAATGTGAACCAGCCCAACTTCTCCCCCTTTACAGCTTCTGGATGGACCAGCCCAGCTGCACAAAATCAACAGCAGCAGCAGGTTTAGGGTTTTGGCCTTTTAGCATGCAGGGTTCAGGGTGCTGTAAAGCACGTGCACAATACAATGTTGCAGGGGGGAGAGGGCCGTCAATTTCGGACCCTTCTGTTTGTGAGTCTCAGTCCGTGTTTTCCTATGCAGACATTGGCGTTCCAAGCAGTATTGACACTACTGGCTGGGCATTCAAGGGTCACAATGTAAGGGTTCATGGAGGGGTGCGGGTGAGTGGGGGGTCTAAGGGAGGCCCTTTGAAATGATCTGATGGGGTTCCTTAAAAAAATCTTTAAAAAAAAGAACCCCCCTGCAAATTTGAGCTAGTCTCGTCCCCCCTTCCCCCCAGCCTCCCCGCCCTTGTCTGCACTATTCTCTTTAGACTCCCCTATTCCTCTTGCACCTCACATCGTAAATCACAAACTGCGTTGCCCTCATTCCTTGCCCCATCCGCCTGACACGAGGAATCATACACTGCGTCTCCATCCTGCCCTTCCTCCACGCTACCCTGCACCCAAAGTATTGACTCTCCACCCAATAAATTCTCAGCCTCTCTTTGTTCCACCTCGCAGTACGGTTTGGCAGCCTGAGGTGCGGGGCCTATGGCACTCTTTGCTATGGGATATCACCAAACGTAACACACTCTCAGCTACCCCCTTTCCCACATACCTCCCCCTCCCCTTCCCTTTTTATTCGCCCATCCACCTTACCTTCCACATTCTCCTTAAACCTCAACACAAGCGCCTCCCTATCCCCCCTGCACCTCACATAAGGGGGGGAAAAACAAGCAGTGTGTCCGTCCCTGCCTTTTGCTGCCCAACCTCCACCCTACAATCCTCCCCCACCCCCCC